>JAQNBH010000017.1:34079188-34195263 GCA_028752905.1 Cladorhizidae sp. MBARI D1340-BT2
CAAAGGATCTAGTTCTCAGGTACATAGAATACTGCTACGATATTTTTCACTTGACATAATTGAGGCGAGTGTCAATGTCAGAATATAGAGACAAGGGTTGTGTCCTTACTTCCATTACACATGGTCGTAGTGAAGAAGTTATGTTAATAATGGTGGTTTTAAATAGAGGCATGTACATCCTCTGTCTGTTTTTCCCAACATGTAGGTTACTTGCACTTAGAAATCTTGTGGTTTAGCTTGTTTCCATGGAGAAATTCGATTGCAGGTTCATTTGCTTTACTTAAATACAATGCTGCAGTTGCTGTCTAAATCAGTGAGGAACTCAGCCAATGGGATCTAAACCTGTAGCAATGCTCTGTTGTGCTTCGGTCCCTACAGCCATAACCTGGTTTCTAATACCATAGGTTCTAAATAAAATATATTAACTTGGTCTGTAGCGATGTGTCTAGGCTATTGTTGATGAGGCGCACCTCGTGTCTGAGAGCAGTGAGATCACAGGTGGCAGTGCAGTGTCTTGAAGCATTGCTTGGGATCTAAAGTTTCATAGGTTGTCCAACTCATCGAACACCAACTTTATTTGCGTGTTTTTTTTATAACTGATATTAGGAATGCCTCCTAGCTCAAGAGTGAGAGGACTCAGAGCGATTGCAGGCAAGCATGGGTGCCTGTTTAGCTTTACTCTGCAGAAGGGATTCCAGAAACAGCAGTAAGGACCTGGAAGAGAATATATACTAAGAGAGAGATTTCCTATTTTTCTCACTCAACCCTTCAAACCAAACATAAATTCTATGAATAAGGGGCAGTGCAGCAGCACTTCTGTCAAAAAGGCGGAATGCATATTCCCTACAAACCAAAGCTCCTATCTCAGCTAAAACTCGCATTGGTGGATTCTTATCTCTCTAAATGGGGTTGGGTTTAGGCCACTATCAGTTCCCAAAAGACTCCCTGCATGCCTTGTTTGAATCCTTCACTAAATTAGTCACCAACAGCACACACACACACACAAAAAAAAAAAACATGTGAACCCCCTGAAATCCACTTCAAGGATCTATCTGTTTCTATCTCTGTTTTGCCACTCACTTGTGGAGAAAAGTGAGCATAAGGCTTCTCGTCGATGAAGCAATAAATAGAACTGGGTAAAGATCGTCATTCTCCAAACCTTCTAGCTATTCTCAATATAGCTGAGTTTAAAGAGAGTGGTCAGTTGATCTACTTACGAGCCATCTGCTTCTAACAAAAAGTAAGCAAAAGCAATCAACTATGCAACAATATATTTTGTATACTTTAACAGTAAACATGAAATAGAATTTCTGCTGTTGTGGTTAGTTCTTGAAGGAAGCTGTACCTGATCTTTGGTGACCTAATAACAAAACAACAAAAAACAGCTCTATTGGATCGACTGCAAAGCAAAGGAAGCAAGCGTGTACCCATGTAGACCACAAACATTTAGTTAACCCTTTACCACTTAAATGATGTGCGTCAATATTTGATTTTAAATGGTAAAGGGTCGTCTAATTGTTGTAGTCTACATAGGTAAACTCATTTCCTTTCTTCCTTGACCTATATAGCTGTTTGTTTTTATTTTTTATTCATGCTGTGTGCTACAATAGTCCATAGGGCACATGTTGGTATAAAATATTAATAAGTGGTGATGGATGTGATTGATTAAAAAAAAATTTTTTTTTAATTCCTTGTCCTATATAGTTAGTGGAATATATCTGCTTATGGTGGTCAATCAGTTAGTGAGGGAGAAGTGGTGAATTCCACAAGCACCCAATGGACGGGTACTCGTGTCACCAAATGTTGTAGTTATTGTGCTAAGAAAATGTCGTGTTTTTAGAAGAGGTAACAGACTTCGTTGAGCTTGTGCTTGATGCACTTTGACTGTGCTGCAAATTATCACCAACTTTTATAGTTTTTATGAAAATGTCGTGTTAGTAACAGAACTTTACAACACTTCACTATTTGGCCATTCATTATGTCTCTGATTGCAGGAGCCATATCTCTGGGAGTCAGTGGCAGCCATCAGTCGTAAATACCTTGCCGTTCGCTACTCTCTCCTTCCGTACTACTACACGCTGTTTTTTAAGGCCAGTGATGATCCTCGGAACTATATCTTCCGTCCCCACGGTGTGGTCCTCCAGCCTCTCTTCTTTGACTTCAGTGCTGACTCGACAGCCCGGACAATTGACAACCAGTTCCTAGTGGGAAGTGCCCTGCTCATCTGCCCTCAATATAGATTAGGTATATGTACATACACCTAGTGGGCAGTGTCCTGCTCATCTGCCCTCAATATAGATTAGGTGCATGTATATATGTGCATACACCTAGTGGGCAGTGTCCTGCTCATCTGCCCTCAATATAGATTAGGTGCATGTATATATGTGCATACACCTAGTGGGCAGTGTCCTGCTCATCTGCCCTCAATATAGATTAGGTGCATGTATCTGCCCTCAATATAGATTAGGTGCATGTATATATGTGCATACACCTAGTTGGCAGTGCCCTGCTCATCTGCCCTCAATATAGATTAGGTGCATGTATATATGTGCATACACCTAGTGGGTAATGTCCTGCCCTCAATATAGATTAGATGCATGTATATATGTGCATACACCTAGTGGGCAGTGCCCTGCTCATCTGCCCTCAATATAGATTAGGTGCATGTATATATGTATATGTACATATACTTGCTATTATTGCTGCTGTGACAGATACCTTAGAATCTGGTTTAGTATCCTCCCTGTCCAGACTTGAATAGGCACGTGCAATTTCAACCCTTTACCTAAATTATAAGAATGCTGCTCATTAATTTTCAGAGAAAGGAGGAGCTTTTACAAAGAAAAGGAGACCAGTAGCCATCTTGAGCTACAGTCTGCTACACTCCCTCAGCCATGAGTCTTAACACACTTATACTCTCCCTAGATGGATCGAATTGACGAGCAGCCAGTTAGTCATGCACACGTTCTCTTCAAAGATTGCCTGTAATACGCATGCGCAGATTCGTTAGCTTCGAGGAAAGCGCTCATGAAGAAACCATGGGAAGCTTAACAAAGACGACTTAGAATGACAATGGTAGCAGAGCCTAACAGCTGATAGGTGCTAATCATTAAGAGCGCTCTAAACAACCAGGTGTTACGGTACTTATGTATGTGGATGGTATGCATGTTTGTGAAGAGTGATGGTTGGTGGCATTGTCTCCTGTTTGTTTTGATGTAGTTACTAATTATAGCCATATCATTCCCAAACCCACCACTTCTTGTTGTTTACATTGTTGCTGTTGTTTTGTGGTAGGTGACAAGGGAAAGGTGTTGGATGTGTACTTGCCTGCTGCAGTGTGGTACGACTGGGTTACTCTCGAACAAGTGTCCACAGGGTCAAATTACACACTTTTGAAAAATGTTTCAACTCCATTGGATTTTGTACCGGTATTCCTAATGATAATCATAATAATACCAACAACAGTTATAGTTGTATAGTACTAGCAGGGGTGTATTTAGGGGGGGGCGGGGGGGGGGGCATTCGCCCCCCCTTGTATCATTCTCGCCCCCCCCTTGAAATTAGAGATTTTTTTTTAAATAATGTCAAGAAAGGTGTAATACAAGAAAGTGTAATAAGCTTATGATATCAGGTTCAAATGATAGGAATGTCAAACTGAGGTTCTTCTTGGTTTTCTCTGCCATACGTCCACAATCTCTTCAAGGTCGCTCTCAGAGAGTACTTCTGGTGCCTCTATAGCAATCCTCATAAGGTGAGAAAGGCTGCAGTCACTTAGAGAATTACGCAAACGAGTCTTGATCATCTTCATCTGTGAGAAGCTTCTCTCCACAGAAGCAGTAGAAACTGGAATCGATAAGCAGATGGAGGCAATCTTGTGCAAATTGGAAACATGGCCTTGAGCATGTCGTTTGAAACAAGTTCTTTCAGCTGTGATGCAGTAGTATCCCGTGGTTGCTTGACTAACAGCTGGCGGAATGTTTTCCACTCTGTAAGTATTTCAGTGGAAATCATGGCTGTCTTCACTGTTTCTTCTCCATCCAATGTTTCTGCATCTCTATCTTCTCCGTAGTGAGCAATCAGTTTCTCAACAGACGTGTCTCCATAAGTGGGAAAAGATACTGAATCTGGTTTTGGAACTTTCCGTGGATCGAATATAGACAATGCTGATACAACAGCGTTGGATGAAGAAAATCGGCTTGTTATGTTGGCCTTTAAATCAGCAACAAAAGGCTTACCAACAACATTCTGGAACGAAAGTATTTTATCAGCGTCAATAGACACCTTTGTAGATGACTTCAAGTCTTCAACGTTTTCAAGAAGCTCCAACACCCAGTTCGCTCCAGGCAAAACTGCATCATCCAAGGATTTAACAGTAGCATCAACAAGGAATGATATCAACGAGAGGTCAAGCTGCTCTGCCTGAAGTGCTTTGCTGAGCTTGGCTACTTGTGGTAGAGTGAAATCAAGCAAATATATAGCTGCAATCGTAGACAATTTGCAGAGGGCACCATGGATTCCAAGAGCTTCTGGCTCGTGGGACGTCTCGTAGATGTTCCCAATGGTGATTACAATTGCAGAATAACTTGCTTTGACAGCTTTGACACACCTTTCATGTGCCAGCCAGCGTGTGTCAGATGGCTTGATCACTTTCATTTCTGGAAGTTCAAGAACGTGCTGTACCTCCTTCAGACACTCTGCTCGCTTGGGGGAATTGCGAAAATGCTTCCAAAGAGTAGTCAATGTTCTGTAAACATGAGCAATTCCAGGAGTTTTATTGGCAGCTTGCACACAAGCCAACTGCAGTAAGTGACAGTGGCAGTGTATAAACAGAGCGTGAGGAGTATGTTTCTTGATACGTGCCTGAACCCCGGTCTTTCGTCCAGAAAAAGTTGCAGCTCCATCAAATCCCAATCCAACTATTCTTCCGACTTGTAGACCTTTCTTCTTTAAACAATCGATGAGATTAGAATAGATGGTCTCTGCATCAGCCTTCTTCAATGGAATAAGCTCCAGAAAGCACTCTACTGGTACACCATCTTCCTCCCAGCGGCAAAACACAGACAATTCTTCTACGTTGGTGACATCTGTGCACTCATCTGCCATGAGGCTGTACATAGGTGCCTTTTGAAGTCGCTTCAGAATCGACTCCTCCACCCATGTCCCCAATGATTCGATGAATTCAACCACAGCCACTCTTGATGTGTACACAGCATTTCTTGGTGCAGTTTCTAAATTGCTTCAAATGTTGGCTGCCACATCGAACCACCACGTCAACCAGCTTCTCAAATTTTGTCGAATGTGCAACTTGTTCTTTCGTAAGAAAATGAGTGAGTAGGAATAGGATCAGGCACTTCACTGCAGCTCTGTTCTGAGCTCTTTTGCGAGCTAAAACATTCTGGAGTTGCTGTACAACTGTTCCACCTTTGGCTGCTCCTTTAGCTGCAAAAAGAGCTTGAGTTGCATGGATATGGAAGTCACTTCTCGCATGAGCTTTCATTTTTTCAACAGCTTTCTTCCAATTTCTGCAAGGTTGTGTGACCCACACTCCTCCAGTACGCTGCAGACCAGATTGCTTGCAAACCTTGCAAAAGGCACCATCGCTATCCTCGTCATAATAGAGCCAACTGAAATCTTTCTCCCAGCTCTTAGAGTATTTTCTCTTCGTGGATACAGAAGAGCGGTGTTTGTTTTGCTTGCTTTTCTTTGAAGGTGGAGGACTAAGGCTAGGACTAGATGCCTCGACATGCTCAGAGCTATCTGTTCTGCTATCTTCGCTATCGCTGCTATTAGCATGAGAAGAGGCTTGAGAAGTACTTGCAAAGTATGAGCGAATATCCATATTAATATGAAGAGAAATCAGCTAGTAAGGTTTGTTTTATAGAGACTTTAAGACCATGACATAATGGACTGAGTTAAAAATACTGAGAGAGAGTGGGAAAGAAGGAGGGAACTGAAGAAGTGACAAACCTACAAAGGAGAACACGTGGTGGTGTGTGATGACTTTAAGACCATGACATAATGGACTGAGTTAAAAATACTGAGAGAGAGTGGGAAAGAAGGAGGGAACTGAAGAAGTGACAAACCTACAAAGGAGAACACGTGGTGGCGTGTGATGACATCATGTCTAAGATTAGACTTGAAGACCATGACATAATGGACTGAGTTAAAAATACTGAGAGAGAGGGAGTGGGAAAGAAGGAGAAACAAAAGAAGTGACAAACCTACAAAGGAGAGCACGTGGTGGTGTGTGATGTCATCGTGTCATGACACATGCTCTCCTTTTTCCAAGCAGCTACAATATCATGAGAAATATATACAGTCTAGCCATAGTTCGGTATAGCATAATGCCATTGGTAGTCAGTCAAAATAGCTATCCTCAGACATTGTAAAAGCAAAAAAAAATATGGGGGGATCTTCCCCCCAGACCCCCCTTTTACGACTTATGAACATGTTAAGAAAATATTAACAAAAATTAGGGCACCAAGTGACCAACCATTTCCACCACCCCCCCCCCCCCCCCCCCCCCCTAGAGAACTAGAGAAAAATTGTGTATGAAACCTGTTGTCCATGATTTTGTAAGAAAATGCATGGAATGCAACATAATTCGATTTCACAAAAGCCCACCTCCATTATACGAGTGACAAGTGACTATATCTAATCTATATATGCTGATTGCCGTAGCATGCAACTTCAGCAAATATTTAAGATGGAATGTTGTACTAAAGATTTTAGAAAAAGTGCATGCCATCATAAGTAGCAGCTATATATACAGTTAGTACTGCAAAAATACCTGTGGGTAAAACACTTTCGTACTCCACGCGGAAGCCCAGGGTGCACGTCCCCTTTCCGCACCATCCAGGCTCTCCGCCCCCCCTTATTTTTCCATATCTCAAGTTCGCCCCCCCTTGGCAAAATTTCTGTATACAACCCTGGTACTAGTACTAGTAGTCCTAATAGTATTAGCAGTAGTAGTACTATAATAGTAGTAATAGCAGTAGTAGTACTAATGATGGTAGTAATAGCAGTAGTAGTAGTACTAATAATGATAGTAATAGCAGTAGTAGTGCTAATAATAGTAGTAATAGCAGTAGTAGTGCTAATAATGATAGTAATAGTAGTAGTAGTACTAATAATGATAGTAATAGCCGTAGTAGTACTAATAATGATAGTAATAGCAGTAGTAGTACTAATGATGATAGTAATAGCAGTAGTAGTACTAATAATGATAGTAATAGCAGTAGTAGTACTAATAATGATAGTAATAGCAGTAGTAGTAGTACTAATAATGATAGTAATAGCAGTAGTAGTACTAATGATGATAGTAATAGCAGTAGTAGTACTAATAATGATAGTAATAGCAGTAGTAGTACTAATAATGATAGTAATAGCAGTAGTAGTAGTACTAATAATGATAGTAATAGCAGTAGTAGTGCTAATAATGATATTAATAGCAGTAGTAGTACTAATAATGATAGTAATAGCTCAGTATAGTACTAATAATGGTAGTAATAGCAGTAGTAGTACTAATGATGGTAGTAATAGCAGTAGTAGTAGTACTAATAATGATAGTAATAGCAGTAGTAGTACTAATAATGATAGTAATATCAGTAGTAGTACTAATAATGATAGTAATAGCAGTAGTAGTACTAATAATGGTAGTAATAACAGTAGTAGTACTAATAATGATAGTAATAGCAGTAGTAGTACTAATAATGATAGTAATAGCAGTAGTAGTACTAATAATGGTAGTAATAGCAGTAGTAGTACTAATAATGATAGTAATAGCAGTAGTAGTACTAATAATGATAGTAATAGCTCAGTATAGTACTAATAATGGTAGTAATAGCAGTAGTAGTACTAATAATGATAGTAATAGCAGTAGTAGTACTAATAATGATAGTAATAGCTCAGTATAGTACTAATAATGGTAGTAATAGCAGTAGTAGTACTAATAATGATAGTAATAGTAGTAGTAGTACTAATAATGATAGTAATAGCAGTAGTAGTACTAATAATGATAGTAATAGCAGTAGTAGTACTAATAATGATAGTAATAGCTCAGTATAGTACTAATAATGGTAGTAATAGCAGTAGTAGTACTAATAATGATAGTAATAGTAGTAGTAGTACTAATAATGATAGTAATAGCAGTAGTAGTGCTAATAATGATAGTAATAGCAGTAGTAGTACTAATAATGATAGTAATAGCAGTAGTAGTACTAATAATGATAGTAATAGCTCAGTATAGTACTAATAATGATAGTAATAGCAGTAGTAGTACTAATAATGATAGTAATAACAGTAGTAGTACTAATAATGATAGTAATAGCAGTAGTAGTAGTGCTAATAATGATAGTAATAGCAGTAGTAGTACTAATAATGGTAGTAATAGCAGTAGTAGTACTAATAATGATAGTAATAGCAGTAGTAGTACTAATAATGGTAGTAATAGCAGTAGTAGTGCTAATAATGGTAGTAATAGCAGTAGTAGTACTAATAATAGTAGTAATAGCTCAGTATAGTACTAATAATGATAGTAATAGCAGTAGTAGTACTAATAATGATAGTAATAGTAGTAGTAGTGCTAATAATGATAGTAATAGTAGTAGTAGTACTAATAATGATAGTAATAACAGTAGTAGTGCTAATAATGATAGTAATAGCAGTAGTAGTACTAATAATGATAGTAATAGTAGTAGTAGTACTAATGATGATAGTAATAGCAGTAGTAGTACTAATAATGATAGTAATAGCTCAGTATAGTACTAATAATGATAGTAATAGCAGTAGTAGTACTAATAATGATAGTAATAACAGTAGTAGTACTAATAATGATAGTAATAGCAGTAGTAGTAGTGCTAATAATGATAGTAATAGCTCAGTATAGTACTAATAATGATAGTAATAGCTCAGTATAGTACTAATAATGATAGTAATAGCAGTAGTAGTACTAATAATGATAGTAATAACAGTAGTAGTACTAATAATGATAGTAATAGCAGTAGTAGTACTAATAATGATAGTAATAGCTCAGTATAGTACTAATAATGATAGTAATAGCAGTAGTAGTACTAATAATGATAGTAATAACAGTAGTAGTACTAATAATGATAGTAATAGCAGTAGTAGTAGTACTAATAATGATAGTAATAGCAGTAGTAGTACTAATAATGATAGTAATAGCAGTAGTAGTACTAATAATGATAGTAATAGCAGTAGTAGTGCTAATAATAGTAGTAATAGCAGTAGTAGTACTAATAATGATAGTAATAGCAGTAGTAGTAGTACTAATAATGATAGTAATAGCAGTAGTAGTACTAATAATGATAGTAATAGCAGTAGTAGTACTAATAATGATATTAATAGCATTAGTAGTGCTAATAATGGTAGTAATAGCAGTAGTAGTACTAATAATGATAGTAATAGCAGTAGTAGTACTAATAATGATAGTAATAGCAGTAGTAGTACTAATAATAGTAGTAATAGCAGTAGTAGTGCTAATAATGGTAGTAATAGCAGTAGTAGTGCTACTAATGGTTAACAGTAGTAGTACTAATAATGATAGTAATAGCAGTAGTATTAATAATAATGGTAGTACTAGCAGTAGTAGTGCTACTAATGGTAGTAGTTAGACTAATAATGGTAGTAACAGTAGTAGTAGTACTAATAATGATAGTAATAGCAGTAGTAGTACTAATAATGATAGTAATAGCAGTAGTAGTACTAATAATGATAGCAGTAGTAGTACTAATAATGGTAGTAATAGCAGTAGTAGTACTAATGATGATAGTAATAGCAGTAGTAGTACTAATAATGGTAGTAATAGCAGTAGTAGTACTAATGATGATAGTAATAGCAGTAGTAGTACTAATAATGATAGTAATAGCAGTAGTAGTGCTAATAATGATAGTAATATCAGTAGTAGTGCTAATAATGATAGTAATAGCAGTAGTAGTACTAATAATGATAGTAATAGCAGTAGTAGTACTAATGATGATAGTAATAGCAGTAGTAGTACTAATAATGATAGTAATAGCAGTAGTAGTACTAATGATGATAGTAATAGCAGTAGTAGTACTAATAATGATAGTAATAGTAGTAGTAGTGCTAATAATGATAGTAATAGCAGTAGTAGTGCTAATAATGATAGTAATAGCAGTAGTAGTACTAATAATGATAGTAATAGCAGTAGTAGTACTAATAATGATAGTAATAGCTCAGTATAGTACTAATAATGGTAGTAATAGCAGTAGTAGTACTAATAATGTAGTAATAGCAGTAGTAGTACTAATAATGATAGTAATAGCCGTAGTAGTACTAATAATGATAGTAATAGCAGTAGTAGTACTAATAATGATAGTACTAGCAGTAGTAGTGCTACTAATGGTAGTAGTTAGACTAATAATGGTAGTAACAGTAGTAGTAGTACTAATAATGATAGTAACAGTAGTAGTAGTACTAATAATGGTAGTACATGTAATAGCAGTAGTAGGACTAATAATGGTAGTAATAACAGTAGTAGTACTAATAATGGTAGTAATAGCAGTAGTAGTACTAATAATGATAGTAACAGTAGTAGTAGTACTAATAATGGTAGTACATGTAATAGCAGTAGTAGGACTAATAATGGTAGTAATAACAGTAGTAGTACTAATAATGATAGTAATAGCAGTAGTAGTACTAATAATGATAGTAATAGCAGTAGTAGTACTAATAATGATAGTAATAGCAGTAGTAGTACTAATGATGATAGTAATAGCAGTAGTAGTACTAATAATGATAGTAATAGCAGTAGTAGTACTAATAATGATAGTAATAACAGTAGTAGTACTAATAATGATAGTAATAGCAGTAGTAGTACTAATAATGATAGTAATAGCAGTAGTAGTACTAATAATGATAGTAATAGCAGTAGTAGTACTAATAATGATAGTAATAGCAGTAGTAGTACTAATAATGATAGTAATAGCAGTAGTAGTACTAATAATGATAGTAATAGCAGTAGTAGTACTAATAATGATAGTAATAGCAGTAGTAGTACTAATAATGATAGTAATAGCAGTAGTAGTACTAATGATGATAGTAATAGCAGTAGTAGTACTAATAATAGTAGTAATAGCAGTAGTAGTACTAATAATGATAGTAATAGCAGTAGTAGTAGTACTAATAATGATAGTAATAGCAGTAGTAGTACTAATGATGATAGTAATAGCAGTAGTAGTACTAATAATGATAGTAATAGCAGTAGTAGTACTAATGATGATAGTAATAGCAGTAGTAGTACTAATAATGATAGTAATAGCAGTAGTAGTACTAATGATGATAGTAATAGCAGTAGTAGTGCTAATAATGATAGTAATAGCAGTAGTAGTACTAATGATGATAGTAATAGCAGTAGTAGTGCTAATAATGATAGTAATAGCAGTAGTAGTACTAATAATGATAGTAATAGCAGTAGTAGTACTAATAATGATAGTAATAGCAGTAGTAGTAGTACTAATAATGATAGTAATAGCAGTAGTAGTACTAATAATGATAGTAAACTAATAATGATAGTAATAGCAGTAGTAGTACTAATGATGATAGTAATAGCAGTAGTAGTGCTAATAATGATAGTAATAGCAGTAGTAGTACTAATGATGATAGTAATAGCAGTAGTAGTGCTAATAATGATAGTAATAGCAGTAGTAGTACTAATAATGATAGTAATAGCAGTAGTAGTACTAATAATGATAGTAATAGCAGTAGTAGTAGTACTAATAATGATAGTAATAGCAGTAGTAGTACTAATAATGATAGTAATAGCCGTAGTAGTACTAATAATGATAGTAATAGCAGTAGTAGTGCTAATAATGATAGTAATAGCAGTAGTAGTGCTAATAATGATAGTAATAGCAGTAGTAGTACTAATGATGATAGTAATAGAGTAACTAATACTAAGTCATAATTTATACTAACACTCACTTTGTTGTTGTTTTTCCATAACAATAATTGTAAGCTAGTAACTTACATCCCATAAGCCCCTTCCATGCTAGACATAGTAATGACCACTTAGTATTAACCAGATATTCAGTACCCTTCTATTGTAGATGTACATTCGTGGTGGCCACATCATCCCCATGCAAGGACCAGGACTCACCACAACTGAGAGCAGGAAGAATCCTTACTCCCTGCTGGTGGCACTAGATCATGGTGCAGCAGGTGGCAGCATCTACCTGGATGATGGGGAGACGTATAATACCACTGAGTGCGTATTTGCTGTTGGTATATAATACCACTGAGTGCATATCTGCTGTTGGTATATAATACCACTGAGTGCATATCTGCTGTTGGTATATAATATCACTGAGTGCATATCTGCTGTTGGTATATAATACCACTGAGTGCATATCTGCTGTTGGTGTATAATACCACTGAGTGCATATCTGCTGTTGGTGTATAATACCACTGAGTGCATATCTGCTGTTGGTATATAATACAACTGAGTGCATATCTGCTGTTGGTATATAATACCACTGAGTGCATATCTGCTGTTGGTATATAATACCACTGAGTGCATATCTGCTGTTGGTATATAATACCACTGAGTGCATATCTGCTGTTGGTATATAATACCACTGAGTGCATATCTGCTGTTGGTATATAATACCACTGAGTGCATATCTGCTGTTGGTATATAATACCACTGAGTGCATATCTGCTGTTGGTATATAATACCACTGAGTGCATATCTGCTGTTGGTATATAATACCACTGAGTGCATATCTGCTGTTGGTATATAATACCACTGAGTGCATATCTGCTGTTGGTATATAATACCACTGAGTGCATATCTGCTGTTGGTATATAATACCACTGAGTGCATATCTGCTGTTGGTATATAATACCACTGAGTGCATATCTGCTGTTGGTATATAATACCACTGAGTGCATATCTGCTGTTGGTATATAATACCACTGAGTGCATATCTGCTGTTGGTGTATAATACCACTGAGTGCATATCTGCTGTTGGTATATAATACCACTGAGTGCATATCTGCTGTTGGTATATAATACCACTGAGTGCATATCTGCTGTTGGTGTATAATACCACTGAGTGCATATCTGCTGTTGGTATATAATACCACTGAGTGCATATCTGCTGTTGGTATATAATACCACTGAGTGCATATCTGCTGTTGGTATATAATACCACTGAGTGCATATCTGCTGTTGGTATATAATACCACTGAGTGCATATCTGCTGTTGGTATATAATACCACTGAGTGCATTTCTGCTGTTGGTATATAATACCACTGAGTGCATATCTGCTGTTGGTATATAATACCACTGAGTGCATATCTGCTGTTGGTATATAATACCACTGAGTGCATATCTGCTATAATACCACTGAGTACGTATTTGCTGTTGGTATATAATACCACTGAGTGCATATTTGCCGTTGGTATATAATACCACTGAGTGCATATTTGCCGTTGGTATATAATACCACTGAGTACGTATTTGCTGTTGGTATATAATAGCATATCTGCTGTTGGTATATAATACCACTGAGTGCATATCTGCTGTTGGTATATAATACCACTGAGTGCATATTTGCTGTTGGTATATAATACCACTGAGTGCATATCTGCTGTTGGTATATAATACCACTGAGTGCATATCTGCTGTTGGTATATAATACCACTGAGTGCATATCTGCTGTTGGTATATAATACCACTGAGTGCATATCTGCTGTTGGTATATAATACCACTGAGTGCATATCTGCTGTTGGTATATAATACCACTGAGTGCATATCTGCTGTTGGTATATAATACCACTGAGTGCATATCTGCTGTTGGTATATAATACCACTGAGTGCATATCTGCTGTTGGTATATAATACCACTGAGTGCATATCTGCTGTTGGTATATAATACCACTGAGTGCATATCTGCTGTTGGTATATAATACCACTGAGTGCATATCTGCTGTTGGTATATAATACCACTGAGTGCATATCTGCTGTTGGTATATAATACCACTGAGTGCATATCTGCTGTTGGTGTATAATACCACTGAGTGCATATCTGCTGTTGGTGTATAATACCACTGAGTGCATATCTGCTGTTGGTGTATAATACCACTGAGTGCATATCTGCTGTTGGTATATAATACCACTGAGTGCATATCTGCTGTTGGTATATAATACCACTGAGTGCATATCTGCTGTTGGTGTATAATACCACTGAGTGCATATCTGTAGTTGGTATATAATACCACTGAGTGCATTTCTGCTGTTGGTATATAATACCACTGAGTGCATATCTGCTGTTGGTATATAATACCACTGAGTGCATATCTGCTGTTGGTGTATAATACCACTGAGTGCATTTCTGCTGTTGGTATATAATACCACTGAGTGCATATCTGCTGTTGGTATATAATACCACTGAGTGCATATCTGCTGTTGGTGTATAATACCCCTGAGTGCATATTTGCTGTTGGTATATAATACCACTGAGTGCATATCTGCTGTTGGTATATAATACCACTGAGTGCATATCTGCTGTTGGTATATAATACCACTGAGTGCATATCTGCTGTTGGAATATAAAGAAGAGAGTGTGTGTTTGCTGTTCATGATGTTTCTTGATGTTGCTGCTTTTGTCTCCGGTCCTGATGGTTATCGCTGTTGCATCAGGTACACCTACGTTACCTATCGTTGTTGGTATGATGGACTCTTCTCTCGTGTCAGAGGAACAGTAAGTGCAACTGTTTATGTACAGCTATGTTGAGTCATCAATGCCAACACACAGATGTTCTAGTCTATACTAACACAACTATGTTCTAATCACAGCTATATTCTAATGACAGCTATGTTCTAATGACAGCTATGTTCTAATGACAGTGTTGGGGAACAATCTTGCCCCAACGTATGCTACACACCCAACTTGAGCTCAACGAGCCAATCCAGTCAGAGTGGTAGGTATGCTGCCACCAGAGTCGAGTCTTACTACCCCCTTCTCCCAAGAGATAAGGTTTTTATTCCTTATAATAAAAAGTAGGTTAAAAGTAGAACAGCAAGACAGAACTGACTAGTCACGTGCTCAGCTGGCGCTTTTATAGGCTCCAGCAGAGCTACTAAAAATGACCAAATAAGGAAATAATGTGTGTGTGTGTGCAGGGTTCGTGTTGGGTTCAGTTTGCATATGCATACAAGAAACTAAGGATGAAAACAGAAATCAAGGCTGACATGAACATGATACAATTTTGATATCTATACAACACGCATTCACTACAACACATAACTGTTTAATGTCCCTGAGCTTCAGTCTGGGGCATAACACTCCCCCCCTCCTCTGGAGGCCGGAGGCCATGTGAGAAGGAAGTGGAATTGGTTGTTGGCCAGGCTTGGCGGGAGAGCCCATCCGCATTTCCATTTTTGGATCCAGGTCTGTATTTCACTGTGTAATCGAAAGGCTGTAGTCTCAAAGCCCACCTGGCAAGTCTCCCATTAGACAGTTTGGCCGACTGTAGAAAGGAAAGAGCTCGGTGGTCGGTTTCGATTGTGAAGAGTCGTCCCACCAAGTGGATGGCGAAATGGTCGACCGACTCCACCAGAGCAAGTCCTTCTAACTCAGTAGCGGCATACTTCTCTTCACTAGGTCGGAGCTTCCGGGAGTAGAAACCCACAGGTAGTTCAGTCTTGTCCCTCAACACGCTCAAGACTGCTCCAATGCCCTTTGAGGAGGCATCCGTCTGTAGCACAAATACGTCACTTTGGGAAGGAATAGTTAGTGAGGGAACCTTACACAACTGCTGTTTAAGGTACAAAAACTCATCGTTCATCTGTGTGGTCCATTCAACAGTCTGAGGGGCCACCTTTCGTGTAGCTGCAGTTAGAGCAACAGAATTGTTAGCATAGTTCTTAACAAATCTGCGGTAATATCCCGTGAGGCCTAAGAAAGACCTCACGTCTGTCTTCGTCACTGGTCGTTGGAATTCTCGTATCGAAGCAACCTTGCAATCATCTGGCTGTACTCTGCCTCTACCCACCACATGGCCCAGGTATGTGCAAGAGGCCACCGCCCATTCACACTTGGATGGTTTTGCTGTGAGACCCACCTCACGAAGACGACCAAGCACTGTTTGCAGGTGTTGAATATGGTCCGACCAGGACACACTGAAAATGACTATGTCATCCATATAAGCCTGAGCATATGCACCATACCCATCAAGAACATTATCCATTAACCTTTGGAAGGTCGCCGGAGCATTCCGGAGACCAAAAGGCATGTAAACATACTCAAATTTGCCTAGTAGGGTGCAGAAGGCTGTTTTCTGGATGTCACTCGATCTCACTGGGACCTGGTGAAACCCTTTATTTAAATCGAGCTTTGATAGGAATTTAGCTTCGCCCAACCTATCCAGGATGTCATCGATTCGGGGCATTAAATAAGGGTCAGGAACTGTGATGGTATTGATTCTTCGGAAATCAACACATAGTCTAACCGACCCATCTTTCTTTCTGACTGGGAGAACAGGCGAGGACCACGGGCTACGGGATGTTCTGACAATGCCTGCTTTAACCAAAGAGCGCACTTCATCCTGAAGCTGGTCATGCCATGCAGGTGCTAACCTATATTGTGCTGTGCGGATTGGAGGGGAATCACTTGTGTCAATGGGGTGTTCCAACAAGATCACTCTCCCTGGCTCACACTGCACAACATCCTTAAAAGTAGCAAGCAATGCGTCTAGCTCAGCTGCTTGGGCGTGGTTAAGGTCCTTAGCATGGGAGCTAGTCACAACTCTATCTCTTTCATCTTTGTCATCCTCATCTGCCACTGTTATCCGCAATACCCTAGCATCAGGGGTATGCCATGGCCTTAGCCTGTTAATGTGGACAATCTTAGGTTTGTGAACTTTTCCAGGGATAGCTAACTGGTAGTTGACAGGAGAAGTCTGATCAATGACTTCAAAAGGACCTTCCCATGTGTCGTCTAACTTGCCAGTCAACCCTGGGACCCTCATCAACACCATTGAGCCAACCTCTAGAGATCTTTCTTTTGCATTCCTATCATAGGACCTTTTCATATTGGCCTTGGCTACCTTTTCCCGTTCTCCTACAATCTCAGACATGGCTTCCATCTTCAACTTTAATTCTCTCACCCACTCATGCAAAGTACGATCTGGCAGCTCTCCTTCCAACCAATTGTATTTCAGGATCTCTAGGGGACCCCTAACATCTCTGCCATATATAAGTTCAAAGGGTGTGAAGCCTGTGACTGAATGAGGCGAATCACGGTATGCAAATAGCAAATACTTAAGGTAGGTGTCCCATTCCTTCTTCTCTACCTCTGCCTTCCTCAGCATAGCCTTACAAGAGGCATGCCACCTCTCCAACATGCCATCTGATTGTGGGTGGTATGGGGAAGTCCTACGGGGGGTGATACCTAACAATTTGCACAACTGCTGGTTCAACTTGCTCATAAAGACTGTCCCACGGTCTGTTAAAATTTCATCCGGGATGCCTGTTCGGGAAAACATTTCCACCATGGCATCAGCAACAGTTGCAGCATCTACCCTCTTTAAGGGCATAGCTTCTGGATATTTGCTATGATAGCACAGAAGTAAGGATCCATTTATTCCCACTCTTAGTCCTTGGGAGCGGACCCACTATATCAAAGGCAACCCTGCTAAAAGGTTCCTTGATCACGGGGAGAGGTATCAAAGGTGCTCTGCCTTGGGTGTTTTTAGAGGCTCTCTGACATTGTGGGCAAGTGGTACAGAGGTTTCTTACATCACGCACCACCCCAGGCCAAGTAAAATGCTTACGTAACCGGGCACAAGTACGTTTCACTCCAAAATGTCCACCTGTTCGGGATGAGTGTGCTAGTTCTAGGGCAGTCTTCCTTCTGCATTCTGGCAACACAACTCTCACCCAACTAGTACCCAATTCATCAACCTCAGTATGAACCAGCAAATGATTGTCATACCCATATCCATTGGCAGACTCCTCAGCCATCTTCCTCGTGTTCTTCAGTGAATCGTCGTCATCCTGTTGCTGTACTAGCAACGCACGATCAGAGCCGACTGGTTCACCTGAAGGCAGTGGAATGTCCAAGGGTTCCTCCTCGTTTGGAACAGTTTGCTCCTGTTTGTCGTGCATAAAAAAAGAATCATCAAAATTAAATTCTTCAGAGAGAATATTGAGGGGAGAAGCACCAGACTCAGAACTGGCTAAATCATGTTGCCGTTCTTGTTCCTCGTCTGCGGCCACTTGACTCCTCGTTCGAAGCACATGAGCTGGCTGGGGTTCACGAATCACCCGAATCTTCCTAATCTCCCACAAGGTCGTAAATGTTGAGGTCCTTCCCGAGAATGGCATCAGCTGCTCGGACTTCCTCTGAGACTGCAACTTCACACTCCTCTGACAGGTCACCAATCTGAAACTTGACCTTAGCTATGGGGCAAGAAGTTGCTGCTTTGCTCCCAAAACCATCTAGAGCAACTGTCTCATTAGTATATTGATCAACAGTAACAAGCCTTGGATGAACTACAGTGCAGTCACTGCCGGCATCCAGAAGTAAAGTATCACACTCAGTGTTACCAACCTTCCCTTGTACAAACGCTAGTCGACGTT
This sequence comes from Cladorhizidae sp. MBARI D1340-BT2, assembly GCA_028752905.1. Classification (NCBI taxonomy): domain Eukaryota; kingdom Metazoa; phylum Porifera; class Demospongiae; order Poecilosclerida; family Cladorhizidae; species Cladorhizidae sp. MBARI D1340-BT2. Next base: position 34,097,819 of record JAQNBH010000017.1, read on the forward strand.
CTTTCCACTTGGCACTAATCCTCCTCACTCGTCTAGGGCAGTCTGGTCGTTTGTGTCCGGGCTGTTGACAATGGTAGCAAACGACTGGGCGTGCTCCATTCTCCTGTGATGAGAGACCAGTGGCAGTCGACTTGTGCTTTTCCTGACCTGATGCACCATCAGTCTTGGTCGTACTCCATGTGGGTGTACCTTGCTCCCTCCTCCACTCACTTCTGCTGGAGCGATCACTGTCTCTGCGTTCGAAGTGGGAGTTGTAGGTGTCTCCTTCGCGAGGGTCATATCGAGAAGCGTATGTTGGTTTGGCCTTCCATGGGTGAAGTGTCTGGAATTCAGAGGCTAAGTGGGCTGCCTCCATTGCAGTAGTTGGATTACGTCCTAGGACAAAGGTACTGACATCTGAGGGCAAAGTAGAGATATATTTAGAAAGAGTAATCATAGCTATAGCATCAATAATGGACTTACACCCATCAAGCCCTCGCTTGATCTTGGACTCTATCCTGATGACGAATTCTTCAGGGGATTCTCCTTGCCGTTTCCTCAGGGTCCACCAGTCCTTACTGGCTTGCTGCACCGTGTCGCCAAAAGCATCTAGAAGAACCATCTTGATAGCCTCATAATCATCCTTCAAGTGCGCAGAGACTCTGGCAGTATATACAGAGGAAGCCTTCCCAGTCAGATAGAGAGGCAACAGCTCTGCCCAGCGAGCTCTCGGTTCTTTGTTGCATGTCAAGGCTTGCTCAAACTTCCAAAGAAAATCTGCAGGTTTCTCATCATCCGTCCACTTGGGAATGTTGGCTAATCTCCTCTGCTTTTCGATCAGTTTCTCTGTCTGGGTCTCCCTTGATTTGTCCATATCCCTCAACAAAGTCATTAATGTTTTTTGGTGTGCTTCTTCACGCTCTTTGTCCTCCTGGCGTCTCCTCTCCACATCTTGTTGACGAATCTTTTCATCCTCTCTCCGCAGTTGAAGTTCCTCCTGACGTCTCCTCTCCACATCTTGTTGACGAATCTTTTCATCCTCTCTCCGCCGTTGAAGTTCCTCCTGATGACGCTCTTCCACATTTTCCCTACGGATAGCTTCGTCTTGTCTATGTGTGGCATCACGTCGATCCATGCTCTCAATGAGCATCTTGATTGAGTCCCAGCCAGGAGCACCAATAGCCTGAGACTGTGGTTTCGTGATAGGTTCATGTTCCTGATCACCCATCTCTGATACAGACAAAGTTTCATCTGTCACAGCAACCGGCTTCTTGAGCTTCTGCTGACGAGACATCTTCCACTGTGCAATTTGTTCTCAAAAGAAGAACAGAGAATAAACAATAGTAGCTAAAGGCTTACAGCTTTCAATGATGATAGTTTGGTTCAGTAACCGCTGCCGCCAAGTGTTGGGGAACAATCTTGCCCCAACGTATGCTACACACCCAACTTGAGCTCAACGAGCCAATCCAGTCAGAGTGGTAGGTATGCTGCCACCAGAGTCGAGTCTTACTACCCCCTTCTCCCAAGAGATAAGGTTTTTATTCCTTATAATAAAAAGTAGGTTAAAAGTAGAACAGCAAGACAGAACTGACTAGTCACGTGCTCAGCTGGCGCTTTTATAGGCTCCAGCAGAGCTACTAAAAATGACCAAATAAGGAAATAATGTGTGTGTGTGTGCAGGGTTCGTGTTGGGTTCAGTTTGCATATGCATACAAGAAACTAAGGATGAAAACAGAAATCAAGGCTGACATGAACATGATACAATTTTGATATCTATACAACACGCATTCACTACAACACATAACTGTTTAATGTCCCTGAGCTTCAGTCTGGGGCATAACAGACAGCTATGTTCTAATCACAGCTATGTTCTAATCACAGCAATGTTCTAATCACAGCTATGTTCTAATGACAGCTATGTTCTAATCACAGCTATGTTCTAATGACAGCTATGTTCTAATGACAGCTATGTTCTAATGACAGCTATGTTCTAATCACAGCTATGTTCTAATGACAGCTATGTTCTAATGACAACGATGTTCTCATCACAGCTATGTTCTAATCACAGCTATGTTCTAATGACAACGATGTTCTCATCACAGCTATGTTCTAATGACAGATATGTTCTAATCGCAACGATGTTCTCATCACAGTAGTCCATACTAACACAACTATATTCTAGTCAATTATAATACAATATGTTCCAGCCAATACTAACATTCAACGAACTCTCAGGAAAATACAATGGCCTTCTCAATAATCAACTTGATTTTAACTCACCGACGTTTCGACTAGATGCTCTAGCCTTCATCAGGAATAATGAGATGCTAAGACTTGCGTGAGCTTGCTATATACCAGTAGCTAGCTATTCACCACGTGCTACAAAACACACCATGGCACACGCGTCCAACAGGTGAATAGATGTGGAAAGATAAAGATAATATATAATAATAATAATAGAAACGAAATAACACCAAAACAGTATAAATATGTAATAATAATGGATAGGATGATGTGATCTACAATCAAGATACCGGTTGGTGTGTGTGGGTTTTCTGTAAACGATTTGTTGATGAAAGACGCGAGCTTGCGTGAGAGAACTACACTAGGTGACAGTATTTCTGAACTGTTGGAGTTGTGCCTGAAATCCACCTACTTCAGGTATCAAGAAAAATACCACGAGCAGAAAGAGAGTGCAGCAATGGGCTCTCCAGTATCTGCAGTGGTAACCAACCTTTTACATGGAATTCTTTGAGGAATTGGCACTCACAACTGCCCCACTGAAGCCAAGGGTTTGGAAGAGATATGACTGTGGATGATACCTTCTGCATTGTGAAGAAGGGAAGTGAGCAGGAGTTGTTGGACCATCTGAACAACATCAGGCCATCCATAAAGTTTACCATGGAACTTGAAATGGACGGATCGTTGCCCTTTCTGGACTGCCACCTACACAGGAAGGATGATGGAAGGCCAACTGCAAACATTTACAGAAAACCCACGCACACCAACTGGTATTGATTGTAGATCGCATCATCCTATCCATGTCAGAAGGAGTGGTGAAGAGCTTGTATGATAGAGCCAGGAGATGACTGAGAAGGAGGACCTTTCGAAGGAAGAACATCATTGTTTATAGAGAGTGGTTATCCACAAACCTTCATCAACCTTTCATCTGCAGATAATCTAAACACTGAAGGGAAGATAAGTACACAGATACAGGCAAGGAAGGAGGGGTCTAAAAAGAAGGATCTTATGGTAGTGATTCCTTATGCAGCAGGGATGAGTGAAGACATCAGGAGGATCTGCAGGAAGTTCAACAATAAAGTTGTTTTCAGATCGCAAAGAATCTGAGGACACAACTGAGCAGAGTGAAGGATGTTTACCAGCTCATGTGTTGTGTACTACATCCCTTGCAGCTGTGGGAAGTATTGCATAGGGAAGAACTGGAGACCAGAGTGAAAAAACATCAAGATGCCTGTAGAAAGTGTGCTAAAGAGAAATCTGCAATTGCTGAATATCATGGGATAAATGGATGTCCTATATTGTGGGAGGAAGCCACCATCCTGGGGAGCCACTCTCTAGAGCCTGAACTTGAAACGACCACCATATTTATTATTAATTATTTATGTTTTGTTGTTGTTGTTGTTGTTGTTTGCAGTTGTGTTTGTTTTAATTAAAACATTGCTCACATTTATTGCATAAAATAATATAAATTAATTAAAAAATGTCGTATTGCTTAGGTTGCGGGTGAAATTTCTAGCTATGGTGGTGATTTGCGAAGCCAGGATGTCGGCTCCAGAGTCCGCCTCCTCTTCTTGGGCCATATGTCCAGTTTGCAAGAGAACCATACATGTGACTCGGTGTGGTGTTTTAAAGGTTTCACGATCGAATTGACAGCCATTGTCCAGGCTCCCGATCTTCTCCCACGCTCAATGACCAGTCATCTCAGGTTTCCAGTTCTCCTCGTTGTTTGACCTTCCAAATCCTTCAGTTAGAACTCACAGAAGATTGCCACGTGCTTCTAGAAGCTCTGCAGCATCTAGTTAGCTGCCATTCTTGATGAAGTTTCCTCTCATAATGATGTTGACAAATGGGATCGCCTTTTTAAATTTCCATCTCACTGTTTTAGAGTCCGAGGGGAAGGTAGGTGCCTCAGAAGCCTTGCTTCTCACATCAACCAGTCTGAATCCAATCTCTCACCTATGCCAATCTCTCGGCACTATCACTCCACTACTGAGCATGACCCCTTAAGTCTCTGGCTAAGCAGGTTGCATCTAAGCTTGATGATGGAGATTTTAGGTAAGCTGTCCGCATTGCTAGCTCAGATGATTCCTTGGCTGATTTCAGTGTAAATATCTGAATTTGTTGCGGGATAAACCCTCCACCTCATCCAAATTCAGTCATTCCTCCAGCTCCAATCTTTTTAAGCTTCACCTTCAGTAGTGGCCAAGGCCATTCATTCTTTTCCTTGTGGATCTGCAAGAGGACCAGATGGGTTACATCCTAAGGATATGATCAGTAAATCTACTGCTGATGGTGGCCCTGACTGCCTTCATCAATATGGTGCTGTTGGGGAAAACTCGTGCTTCTCTCGTTGCCCTGAACAAAAAGGATGGTGGTGTGAGACCCAGTGCATGGTTAGACGCCTAGAAACCAAATGTGCAAGCTTTCATATGAAGCAGTCTATGAGTGCTCTTCTGGCATCTCTTCAGTTAGGTTTTGGGTACGTCTTGGAGCTGAATCTATCGTTCATGCTGCTCGTATTTTCCTGCATAATTTACAGCCAGGCCATATCTTCGATTTGTAGGGACAAAATGTTATCTGCCATTGAAGATCTAGTCCCTGATTTGCTCCCTTTTGTCCATTCAGCTTATGGTACTCCATCATCCCTCTTTTGGGGGAATGAAACAATTCAGTCATCTGAAGGAGTTCAACAAGGTGGATCCCTTGGGTCCACTTTTGTTTTGCCTCACTCTTCACAAGACCACACTCAGATTGGTATCCAAATTTCGTGCGTTTTATTTGGATGATGGCATTTTAGGGGATAGTATGGAGGATGTACTCAGTGGTCTTATTAACTCTTAGAACCCGAGAGGCCGATTTTCCGGCCGGGGATTTCCCTTTTCCCCCTTCTTTCAACAACTTTGAACTTTTGAGTTATTTTCCTTCCAGGACCACAGGGTGGGAGGCATGCCCATATGAGGGAGCATAGGGTTCTAAGGGTTAAGTGGAGAGTGTGGCTGGGGAGTTAGGATTGGAGCTTAACCATGACAAGTGTGAGCTAATCTGTCCAGATCCAGAGACTTTAGGGAAGTCTCTCTGTGTTGTGTGGTCAATCCAGAGCATGCCACTCCCCTAGGTTCTCCTGGAGGGGATTGAGGTGCTGATTGATGCAAAGATTGACTTTATGAAAGCCGACTTCGACACCTCCATGCTTGAGATGCTTTCTGTGTACTTCGTCATGCATTTGCAATCCCCAAGTTACTGTACTTCTTTGCGATCTTCATCCTGTTTTCTTCATCGAAGCTTCAAGATTTTGACTCAATTCAGTGTTCCATCCTGAGTGAGATCACCAACATTCTCCTCAACATAAAAGATCAGGCTTGGTCTCAGGCATCACTTCTGGTAAAATTTGGTGGTCTGGGGATCAGAAGTGCTGTAACGCTTGCACCTTCCGCCTTTTTGGCAGCAGCTTCCAGTGCTTTTGATCTCATTCACAAACAAACTTCCTGACTACCTAGGTGATTTGAGCTACCCTGATGATGGTTTGGAAATTTGGAGTCAAGGCCACAGCTGTGAGCCACCATCTGTTTCCAGGTCTTCCCAACAGAAAACCTGGGATGGTCCACATGTTCAGGCCTCTTTTGATTTCCTCCTGAACTCGGCTGTGGATCCTACCTGGGTACATATTCAGGCTACAGCTAGGAAGGAGTCAGGGGCTTGGATCCATGCCCTCCCCATGTCATCTTTAGGCCTCCGAATGGATGATGATGATGTGATCAGGGTGGCTACTGGTTTGTGTTTGGGTGTTCCTCTCTGTCATCTGCACAGTTGTCTGCTCTGTGGATCCCAGGGGAATCAGTTTGCCACTCATGGTCTGTTGTCGGAACAGTCAAGGTCATTTTTTGAGGCATGCAGCTATTAATGACATTAACACATCTCTTGCTTCAATAAATATTCCCTCTCACCTGAAACGAGGTATTTCTCGCTCGGATGGCAAGCAGCCTGTTCCATTGTCCCCTGGAAGAATGGCAGTATTCTTGTGTGGGATGCTACCTGTGTGGACACCTTCCTACTGTCTGAAGGTCCTGGTGTAGTGGCAAACAGAGCCGATCCCTTGAAGAAGGAAAAGTATGCTAATATTGCTGCTACCCATTTTTTGTCCCAATTGGCCACTGGAGTGTTGGGAGTGGAGGTGTCTCTGTTCCTTTAGGAGTTGGGAGGCCATGTTAAGGTAAAATTTGACGGAATGCATTTCCATCATTTTCTCCTTCAGAGAATTTCCATTGCCATCCAGCGAGCAGCTGCATTCTTTCTATTATCTGATTAATTTTCAATTATCTTTATAACTAGCATGTGTTAATTAGGTGTTAATAAAGTTGGTATATATGTTAATTTTTTATTATTTTGGTTATATACTTGTGTATTTTCTTTTTTTCATAAAAAAAAATTAAAATAAATTAATTACCAAATATTATATATTTATATTGTTATTTCATTTCTAGCTTTTTCCCCCTTCTGCATCTGGTTCACGTGCTGGACGTGTGTGCCAGGGTGTGTTTTGTAGCATGTGGTGAATAGCTAGCTACCGGTATATAACAAGCTCACGTGAGTCTTAGCATCTCATTATTACTGATGAAGGCTAGAGCATCTAGTCGAAACGTCGACAGAGTAAAATTCAAGTTGAGGTCATTGTAATACCAACGTAAGTGTTAACTGCACAGCTATATTAAATCAGTACTAGCACAGCTATGATATAGTTTCTAGTCTGTGTTAGCATTGATATGTAGTACCTAGAGTATTAGTATTAGTATATACTGGCCTGTAAAAAAAGAGAAGCGGGTAAATGACTCCTGAACATGGCACATATGGAATTTGGTTGGGCCACACCTACTTCCATGGAGCTGCACCCGACATACTAGTGCTGCTATTACGCACATGTCGAAGTTGAATCATCGTGCTATTGACAAATCAAATTGCTATAAATATTATTAGTGGTTGTGTGTGTATGAACATTTCCATGGCTATGCTTATCTGATAGCTTTTTCCAATTGTAATGACCCACTAGATACCATGACTGTTTCATGCAATATTACAGGGGCTGTTTAAAACCTGCTCATGCATCATAAAAATTGTTCTTCTCTTTAGAACTATGCAAGTAAGGCGGGCCTTCCTACACTGCACAACGTGACTATCCTGGGCCTGCTCAACAAGCCCACCGAGGTGACTCTGGATGGAACTCATTTAAATTTCACCTACACTGTGGGGAAGACCTTCAACCTGATGGTAGACCAGCTCTCCATCAACATGGACACTATATTTCACTTGTACTGGAAGTGATATATTAATTTGCGTTACACCCACTTACATGATTATTATTTTATGGGCAGGTGTAAATTGTCGTAATAATACGTTGTGTATCATACCTGATTGTTAAGCAGGCTACTTTTATGATCAGTCAGCAAGAAAAGGGGCATTAACAGTGAACACTGCTTAACAAGCAAACCTTATGCACATACATTATCAGTTTTGTTTTGTAGAGGTATGCATTACTAAGTGTGTCTTCTGGGCTATATAGAAGAGATGGCAGGTGATTGAAAACAGAGCCTGGTATAGGTGGATACTACACTTACAAATGTGTCTAGTTGCAGAAGAGCTGACTTACAAGAAGTAGACGCACACAGTCATGACTGACACTTAACAAATAATGCAAACCAGAATAATACAAATATCATGACAGCGATTATGTGCATGAGCATACAGTTTATTATAGTCCTGATATTATATGGGGGAGAACCCATTATGTTCAGTGCTTAACCCTTTAACTGCGTTTGTCGACTATAGTCGCCTCAATTGAACTTCACGTAATTGCGGAGGGCGACCATAGTCGCCCGCTCCTTGCTAAATTATTAGTTGGATCTCGAGCATTGGCGCTAACTTAGCTTTGCGCATCATGTTTTTTTTGTGCGGTGATCGGCACCTTCTTGTTCTAGAGCAGACGTTTCTTACGTTGACTTGCCATTCTAAGCTTCTTACTTGCTTTTGCAGCGCCGACTATTCCAGCTCACAAATTCTTTCTCTTTTCCAATCTTGCTCACCTCGCCCAACCCTGAACTCTCAACTGTTTGCAAGCTCTGCGCAGTTCTATTTGCTGAACTCCACCTTCTTGATCTCACAACTCCACCCTCCAAATTTGCCCACAAGCTCCTCCCTGAAGAATTTTATTATTAGCAATTTTAGACTTTCCTCTGGACCTTATCAAGTTCATGGATGAAATAGATGGTGATATATATAAGTGATGGAGACTTTGATGGTTACCTTGAAGGAAAGTTATTTACTACAGCAAGAGCAATAAAAATACAACAATATAAATAACCAATAAATATTCTTTTTATTATAGATGTTGGAGATGAAGGTGCTGATAATGAATGTGAAGAGGACGAGGTTCCAGGTGAAGAGGACGAGGTTCCAGGTGAAGAGGGCGAGGTTCCAGGTGAAGAGGGCACGAGGTTCCAGGTGAAGAGGGCAAGGTTCCAGGTGAAGAGGGCGAGGTTCCAGGTGAAGAGGGCACGAGGTTCCAGGTGAAGAGGGCGAGGTTCCAGGTGAAGAGGGCGAGGTTCCAGGTGAAGAGGTTAAGAGATACGAGATGAAGAGTGCGTGGTTCAAGGTGGGGGGCATGAGGTTCACTGTGATGGGTGGGATGATGTTAGTTTGCATGGTGAGGATGGAGCGGGAGGTGGTTATGACGTAGACGAGGAAGAAGGCGATGCAAGTGGCATGGTGGTATCTTCTGTTCTTCTGTTGGTGGGCCTAATAAGGTGTGGTCGAGCCTCTGGATGCTTTCGAGCAATTATTCACGTCAATATCATCAAGGATATCTGGTGTGAAACGAACCGGTATGAGAAACAGTACTTGGCAAGTCACCAGCCGCACCTTGACGAACACCAACGAGCAAGAGAGTGACTTCATCAGCCACCTATATATATATAGAGCAAGTTATGATGGCATACCACTAGTGTCCTCTCTCATTATATATATATATATTGAGCAAGTTATGATGGCGTGCCACTAGTGTCCTCTCTCATTATATATATATATAGAGCAAGTTATGATGGCATACCACTAGTGTCCTCTCTCATTATATATATATATATTGAGCAAGTTATGATGGCGTGCCACTAGTGTCCTCTCTCATTATATATATATATATAGAGCAAGTTATGATGGCGTGCCACTAGTGTCCTCTCTCATTATATATATATATAGAGCAAGTTATGATGGCGTGCCACTAGTGTCCTATCTCAGTATATATATATATTGAGCAAGTTATGATGGCGTGCCACTAGTGTCTTCTCTCATTATATATATATATAGAGCAAGTTATGATGGCGTGCCACTAGTGTCCTCTCTCAGTATATATATATATAGAGCAAGTTATGATGGCGTGCCACTAGTGTCCTCTCTCAGTATATATATATATTGAGCAAGTTATGATGGCGTGCCACTAGTGTCCTCTCTCATTATATATATATATAGAGCAAGTTATGATGGCATGCCACTAGAGTCTTCTCTCATTATATATATATATTGAGCAAGTTATGATGGCGAGCCACTAGTGTCCTCTCTCATTATATATATATATATATTGAGCAAGTTATGATGGCGTGCCACTAGTGTCCTCTCTCATTATATATATATAGAGAGCAAGTTATGATGGCGTGCCACTAGTGTCCTCTCTCATTATATATATATATATATATATAGAGCAAGTTATGATGGCATGCCACTAGAGTCTTCTCTCATTATATATATATATATATATTGAGCAAGTTATGATGGCGTGCCACTAGTGTCCTCTCTCATTATATATATATATATATATATAGAGCAAGTTATGATGGCGTGCCACTAGTGTTTTCTCTCATTATATATATATTGAGCAAGTTATGATGGCATGCCACTAATGTCTTCTCTCATTATATATATATATATTGAGCAAGTTATGATGGCGTGCCACTAGTGTCCTCTCTCATTATATATATATATAGAGCAAGTTATGATGGCGTGCCACTAGTGTTTTTCTCTCATTATATATATATTGAGCAAGTTATGATGGCGTGCCACTAGTGTCCTCTCTCATTATATATATATACATAGAGCAAGTTATGATGGCGTGCCACTAGTGTCCTCTCTCATTATATATATATATATAGAGCAAGTTATGATGGCGTGCCACTAGTGTCCTCTCTCATTATATATATATATATTGAGTAAGTTATGATAGCGTGCCACTAGTGTCCTCTCTCATTATATATATATAGAGAGCAAGTTATGATGGCGTGCCACTAGTGTCCTCTCTCATTATATATATATATATAGAGAGCAAGTTATGATGGCGTGCCACTAGTGTCCTCTCTCATCATATATATATATATTGAGCAAGTTATGATGGCGTGCCACTAGTGTCCTCTCTCATTATATATATATATAGAGCAAGTTATGATGGCATACCACTAGTGTCCTCTCTCATTATATATATATATATTGAGCAAGTTATGATGGCGTGCCACTAGTGTCCTCTCTCATTATATATATATATATAGAGCAAGTTATGATGGCGTGCCACTAGTGTCCTCTCTCATTATATATATATATAGAGCAAGTTATGATGGCGTGCCACTAGTGTCCTCTCTCAGTATATATATATATTGAGCAAGTTATGATGGCGTGCCACTAGTGTCTTCTCTCATTATATATATATATAGAGCAAGTTATGATGGCGTGCCACTAGTGTCCTCTCTCAGTATATATATATATAGAGCAAGTTATGATGGCGTGCCACTAGTGTCCTCTCTCAGTATATATATATATTGAGCAAGTTATGATGGCGTGCCACTAGTGTCCTCTCTCATTATATATATATATAGAGCAAGTTATGATGGCATGCCACTAGAGTCTTCTCTCATTATATATATATATTGAGCAAGTTATGATGGCGAGCCACTAGTGTCCTCTCTCATTATATATATATATATATTGAGCAAGTTATGATGGCGTGCCACTAGTGTCCTCTCTCATTATATATATATAGAGAGCAAGTTATGATGGCGTGCCACTAGTGTCCTCTCTCATTATATATATATATATATATATAGAGCAAGTTATGATGGCATGCCACTAGAGTCTTCTCTCATTATATATATATATATATATTGAGCAAGTTATGATGGCGTGCCACTAGTGTCCTCTCTCATTATATATATATATATATATATAGAGCAAGTTATGATGGCGTGCCACTAGTGTTTTCTCTCATTATATATATATTGAGCAAGTTATGATGGCATGCCACTAATGTCTTCTCTCATTATATATATATATATTGAGCAAGTTATGATGGCGTGCCACTAGTGTCCTCTCTCATTATATATATATATAGAGCAAGTTATGATGGCGTGCCACTAGTGTTTTTCTCTCATTATATATATATTGAGCAAGTTATGATGGCGTGCCACTAGTGTCCTCTCTCATTATATATATATATATAGAGCAAGTTATGATGGCGTGCCACTAGTGTCCTCTCTCATTATATATATATATATTGAGTAAGTTATGATAGCGTGCCACTAGTGTCCTCTCTCATTATATATATATAGAGAGCAAGTTATGATGGCGTGCCACTAGTGTCCTCTCTCATTATATATATATATAGAGAGAGCAAGTTATGATGGCGTGCCACTAGTGTCCTCTCTCATCATATATATATATTGAGCAAGTTATGATGGCGTGCCACTAGTGTCCTCTCTCATTATATATATATATAGAGCAAGTTATGATGGCATGCCACTAGAGTCTTCTCTCATTATATATATATATATATTGAGCAAGTTATGAAGGCGTGCCACTAGTGTCCTCTCTCATTATATATATATAGAGAGAGAGAGAGAGCAAGTTATGATGGCATGCCACTAGTGTCTTCTCTCATTATATATATATATATTGAGCAAGTTATGATGGCGTGCCACTAGTGTCCTCTCTCATTATATATATATATTGAGCAAGTTATGATGGCGTGCCACTAGTGTCCTCTCTCATTATATATATATATAGAGAGCAAGTTATGATGGCGTGCCACTAGTGTCTTCTCTCATTATATATATATTGAGCAAGTTATGATGGTGTGCCACTAGTGTCCTCTCTCATTATATATATATATAGAGAGCAAGTTATGATGGCGTGCCACTAGTGTCCTCTCTCATCATATATATATATTGAGCAAGTTATGATGGCGTGCCACTAGTGTCCTCTCTCATTATATATATATATAGAGCAAGTTATGATGGCATGCCACTAGAGTCTTCTCTCATTATATATATATATATATTGAGCAAGTTATGAAGGCGTGCCACTAGTGTCCTCTCTCATTATATATATATATAGAGAGAGAGAGCAAGTTATGATGGCATGCCACTAGTGTCTTCTCTCATTATATATATATATATTGAGCAAGTTATGATGGCGTGCCACTAGTGTCCTCTCTCATTATATATATATATTGAGCAAGTTATGATGGCGTGCCACTAGTGTCCTCTCTCATTATATATATATAGAGAGAGCAAGTTATGATGGCGTGCCACTAGTGTCTTCTCTCATTATATATATATTGAGCAAGTTATGATGGTGTGCCACTAGTGTCCTCTCTCATTATATATATATAGAGCAAGTTATGATGGTGTGCCACTAGTGTCCTCTCTCATTATATATATATATTGAGCAAGTTATGATGGTGTGCCACTAGTGTCCTCTCTCATTATATATATATAGAGAGCAAGTTATAATGGCGTGCCACTAGTGTCTTCTCTCATTATATATATATAGAGCAAGTTATCTACCTAGGCACAGCTTGTAAGTAATGTAGCAAGTGAACTTCGATGAGAGCTAAGAAGTTGATTTACCCGCTAGGTTCACTGTTGTATCACTACAATTACTACCAGTAAAACAAACGCTAGCGCTAGCTAGAGCTACTGCTGGATAGAGCGACACTAGCTAGCTAGATCTACTGCTAGCTACAAATGAATGACGCTAGCGCTATCTAGATGGACTGCTGGCTACCAAAGAAACTAAAAGCTTGATTACTAAAAACGAAGGCTGGCTATACGGATCACAAAGCAAGCAAAAAGAAAGTAACTAAACAATTCTAATTACAGCTCACCATTTATCTTTACACGAAGAAAAATCCAGAGTCCAAGGTACAGTTTATATTCTCTCCCAATCTTTGATGAGACTTCAAGGCAACTTTTCGAACCCGGAAGAACAGAGAAAGGAGAAATAGAGGCGCATAAAGACAGGACACTCGCCAACACGTGGAGCAGCCATATTGTCCCAAAAATAGTCCCGCAAGGAGGGTTCGGTTCAATTATTGCGTTACGCACGCGTAGGGTTAATTATAGTTGTTGCATGTAAACTTTCACCCTCTCGCTGCCTACATGCTACAGTAGCTGCTACACCTGGTGGTCTATAATGTTAGTATTTGTAGGGCTATCATCTTTGTATAGCTTTTCTGACATACCAGCTCACTAACTCGCATAAGCAATGGTCAAAACTTGCTTTGAAATGATGTAGAATAGAGCACAGAAATGCATTTGACACACAAACATGCACACACACACACACACACACACAACAACAACAGTGAGAACAGAACAGCCATTGAAATTTTAACTTTGTTAAGTTAAGATGTTTCGTAACAATTTCTGTTTAGCCAGGTGCCAGAACTCGCTCTTGTTGGTCAGGCCACTGACCATCTACGGAATATGACAAGGTCTTGCTTGGAATCTCCTTGAAATCCTTCTGACCAGAATTATACCTTTATAGGCCATACAAGTTACAATGTGATATTCTGGGTCACTAATGCCACATTCATGATTCAGGAAATGAGTAGTAAGTGTCAATGGGTGGTGTTTATGATACATTCATACTGGTATATAAAGAGGCATTATGTTCAACACAACATGGATAATGAAGGACTCATGGTGTAGAACTACACCCTGGCACACGTGTGATGCACACACCGGATAGGGGGAGAAGGGCCGAAAAATAATAACTCGCTGGTTGTCAGGGAGCACTTACTCACAGAATAAATAATTTAAAAAACAAAGAATGAAAAATATATAAAATGGATTTTTACTGCATGTATATGTTTCATCTAATCTATGAATCTGCCCAATCTATAGATTGTGCTGCACAATCTATGAATGCCAATCTATTGCCTGCCAATCAAAGCATGGTAGCATATTAACACCCTTTGCAACAGATTCATAGATTGGCTGGAACATATCGACCAGTACTTATTATCGACTAGTTATACTGAGTGAGTGTGCAAGCCAAATATCCAAACCCACCCACACAATATGGGATAGTCGACGGGAATTTACAAAGCCCGCACTACTCCAACGAAAAGAGAAGAAGGGAGAAGAGCTGTTTGTGAGGCAAGTTTCTCTACATTTGGGGACTATAGCAGTTGTGCGACTGTTCGTAGGTATTACAAACTGTGCATTATATCTTTTTTGACAGAGCAATATTCTTTTTTTGCTCTAGCTACACTTGCCATGTCACTTAGTTCTTTATCTGCCAAGTCCATGTGGAACTTTTTTACTCTCAGTTGCAATCATCACTTTCTCTGTTTCTTTGTTGCAAAGGGTGTTAATATGCTACCATGTATTGACTGGCAGGCAATAAATTGGCATTCATAGATTGTGCAGCACAATCTATAGATTGGGCAGATTCATAGATTGGATGGAACATATATACTGTCACGGGACGCGACCTAGTGCTAACTATCTTCACACACACTGATATGAATATAATTATACTAGTAACCACAACCCACTGTAATAGCTAACCCCATGTCATAAACAGATAGTAACTAACTTATATAGCGAGTTCTTGATGAGACACCACAGTTTCATTTGGGGTGGGGGGAGGTGCCCCCCTTGGAATATTTCCCCCCCCCCCCCCCCCCCCCCCCCCCCCGCCCCTTGGAAATTGTATTATTAAAAATCATGTTGATAAGTGCTTGACAAAGTGCATGAGCAGTGAGAGTATGCATATGTAATGAGATAAGAGAGTTTACACAGCAATCCATCTAACCTTTTCTACTCCACGCGTCAACAATTTCTTTCAAATCACTATCAGTGAGTTTTTCGGGAGATTCAATGACAATTTTCATTAAGTTGGACAGGCTAAGTTCAGTTAGGCAGTTATGAAGGCGATTCTTTATTAATTTCACGTCTGAGAAACTTCATTCCGCTGATGCTGTAGAAATGGAAGTAGACAAGCATATGGTTGCCAGTTTATATGGATTGCTATAAGCAAGTCATTGGTGAGTAATTCCTTCAGTTGCATGGATGTATCACCTTTTCAGGGGGGTAATTTCCATATGAAAGTTGGGGGGGCCAAAAGCAGTATTAAAGCTGCTTACTCTAGGGGAGTCTCTAGGGGAGTCTCTAGATAGATACTCATCCATTGAAAAATAGGAGTAATTAGAACTACAGACTTTAGTGTTGAAAATATTTTCAATTTAGTAATCACCCGAACACATAACATAACCAGATGACAAACAGTATACTAGCACTAACATCTAAGAGAGAGAAAGAGACTATCATTCACATCTACTAAGAAATGGAAAAGTGGCCGAAGATGGATGAGCGCCTCTCTACTCTATCCACAAAGTCATTTGTCACTTGCTTGAGGCTCAGTTCCTTCACCAGCTCTTTATGCACTGTGCATGTCATGAGACGGTTGTTCGACATTGTTGTACGAAGGTAAGACTTCACCCTTCTCAGCGCACTGAAGGCTCGTTCAGAGCTTGCATTAGTTACCGGCATAACCAGAACAACCAAAGACATGACCTCTGGTATGAGGGCTGAGGGGCCAGATGCTTTTGTTCTTTTTGAGGAAATCAATGACATTTTGCAATGTATCACCACCACCTTCATCTTGACTGAAACTGCGATAGGACTCTGCCATTATAGATAGCTGGATTCTTAAGGTATCAGGGTCAAACTCAGTGTAGAACTCACATAGTTCGTCAACATTTTGTGAGACATCCTCCCCCAATGTTCCTTTCACTAGGACCTTCTCACAGGTTGCATATGTGGTGTAGTCCTTCTGATTAAAATGCTCTTCAATGCAGCTAGCTACAGTGTCCACAGCCTCAAAATAGATTTGGCGGTAAAAGTTCTCTACATTGGTATGGTGCTCATGTTGAGCATTACCCTCACTATACCTTGATGGCATCTTACGGTGACGTGGAAGTGAAGGCTCTTTTAGTTACAACTTCACAGCAGCTTGAGTTACTTTTGTCCAATGGAGGCTTGCATCCCTGTCCGATCATATTCCTCGTAGGACAGTGACAGATAGCTTGGCATTCGCTTGAGCATCCACTGCACATAGCTCTGCCCTCTGAATAGCACTCAGTGATGCTGCTCGGACAGCTGCTCGGACAGTCCACCTTGTTGGGCAGAGGATTTTCCGAGTTATCATGTTCCATTTGCCCCAGAATTTCTGATTGCTTTCTGCGGAATACTACCTCTCTTTTTGGACTCTTCTTTATTAATTTAGTAATTTCATAAGCCACATCAAGCGTGTCTTTCAACAGGGAAATATTTTTTATTGTTCCCCGACAGCAAGATTGAGCGAGTGGCAATAGCAGTGTGTTAGCAAACATTTTTCATTCAGTTTCTTGATTTGTGCAGCAACCCCATTTTTTGTTCCAGTCATGGTCGAACATCCGTCATAACATTGCCCACGGGCATCTTGAATTTTGAGATTCATGCGTAGCAGCACATCTTTTATGCAAGCAACAATTGTGTCTGCATTGGTCTGAGAAACTGACATCAGACCAATATATTCCTCACGTACTGTCATCTCATTCCAGTCATCTCATTCACCCAACGTATGCAAATCACAAGTTGTTCAATGTTGCTCGCATCTGTACTCTCATCAGCCAAGATACTGTAACATCCAGATTCAGCTATGTCAGCTGCTATACCATGAAGCGCTATGATTTGTAATATTTCATTCTGAGCATCTGGACTGATATGCTTGTCGTAAGACTTTTCAATCCATTTACGAAGCACTTGATCATCTTCAGCTTGCAGAAGGAGGAGTTGCTTGAAATTTGACTCCTCCTCTTGCTTGCCCTTACGAAGAGCAATGCCCTGGCGGGCAAGATAGGATACACTTTGAATGGTTTTCAGGAGGCAGTTCCTATTTTCCTCTTTCTGACTCTTAAGCTGCTCCTTCAGCTGCTCATCAATATGACAAGGTTGAGTTAACATAGCAACTGCATGCTTGTGACATAGCGAGCTTTCGTGCTTATGGAAACCCTTGTTTTTACACAGAGCATTTTTCCAAATTTCTGAACCATCAGACAAGAAGGAGGTTTCAGACCTTGTATCCAGCTTAAGCAGTCCCTGCTTTGACACAATGCTCATGTGCAAGCCAGCGTGACGGTTTCACAATCTTGAGCTCTAGAAGATCTAGTACTTTCTGAATCTCCTTTAATGACTCTGCACGTTTTGGGGAGTAATGAAAGAACTTCCATAACGTCATTAGAGTAAGTGTAGATATGCTTGATACCTGGTGTAGCATTAGCAGCTTGCACAGAAGCCAGTTGAAGGACATGACAGCGATAGTGGACAAACAATGCATGAGGTGAGAGCTCTTTTAAATCTTTGAACTCCTGTTTTGTCACCAGAGAATAGCAGCTCCATCATATTCCGTTCCCGTTCCTATAAGTCTTCCCAACTGAATGTTCTATTCCTTGCAGTACTCTACTAAAACAGAATAGATACTTTCAGCATTAGCTTTCTTCAAGGGTAAAATCTCAATGAAGTGTTCTTCTGGTACACCGCTCTCCACCCAATGACAACATCAGTGCATTCATCAGCTATGATGCTAAAAAATGGTGCCTTATGAAGCCACTTGAGTAGAGACTCTTCCACCCTTGTTCCAAGATCATTCACAAACTCTACTATAGCCATTTTTCAGGTGTATGTTGCATTTCTTCCAGCTCTGTCAAGAAAAGTTTGAAGAGTCTCCACCACAACTCGCTACCAATGCAGTATGTGCGATGTGCTGATGAGCTAGAAAGTGAGTACATTGGATTAGAGCTTTAATTGCCTTCCTATTTTGTAATCTTTGCTGCTCTCCAACATTTTGAAGCTGGCTGATAATGGATCCTTCTCTTCTAACTCTATCAGCTTCCACATCCAATTGACAGGATAAAAGGTGCACTTCACTTTTTGAATGTGATTTCATTTTCTTAGTCGCCTTCTTCCAGTTAGTGAATGGTTTGATAATCTAAGCCCCAGCATTCCTCTGAAGAGATCTTCCACCCTTTTAGCATAATTTGCAGAATGCACCCTGTAAATTTTCATCAAACTCTAACCAGGGAAAAGTTTCTTCCCACTTTTGTTGTATCTCCTGATTCCAGATCCTGACTTGGAAGGTGGTTTAGAAGTAGAACTTGAGCAATGCTTCTTAGGAGGATTGGGCTGTACATCAATCTCAGACTCATTACCATCCTCAGAGTCACTAGAGCTAGAAACTACCGAAGACTTAGATGCACTCCTGAAATATGAACAAATATCCATATTTATGTTTTGTTTCTCTCTATGCTTCAATTTATATACCGCTCCATAATATGACGATGTTAGTGTCTAGTATTGTTCCCTTCTATAAATAGATCACATGGACAGCATTTCTACACACCAGTGTACCTTTCTACAACCTTTGTGTCAACTGTTAGTTCCACATTATAGTACTCAAGTATACCCAGGCAGAAGCCACCTCAGCCAACCAAAAACAAAAATAACACAGGGAAATCCACACCCACCAGGGTTTCATCATTTAGGAGGGGGGAAGCCCCTGGGATCTCCCCCCCCTCCCCCTCCATCCTGAAAGCTTGGTCATAACCAGTATGTATTATTCTTCCCCCTCACACACACACACACACACACACACACACCTACATAACTGGACTTGAACGCAGTATTTGCACAAGACTAATGGCGTAGTCAGGGATGGAATTTCATAGCTTCACGGCACTAGTTAACAAAAGGCAGTGTTTGTAATAGTCTGTGTCAGCGAACACCTGGTCGAGTGGGCACCAGTTCCGATCCAAAGTGACTGGAATGAAAACTGAGGCGGGGATGAGGAGTTGCCTGTTGGTATACATCTGAGTAGGCACATTTCTGGTGTATATGCTCCCTGACTTTTCTGGATGAGCATGCACTTGGTCTTAGACATGTTCAAACACAGGTTGCTTGACAATCACTCGGCAGAAGTGGTAAGAACACAACCAGGTCTATGTGATTGTGCTGGTTTGAACATAATATCATTGTCCTGTTTGATGTCGCCAACCTGGTGAGTGAATCAGTGTAAACAGCTGTGGATTCAGAATTGACTCTTGTGGCACTGCTTCCTCTGGTGCGGTTGTCATAGTACCTTCAAGAACCACTCTGTCTAAGATCTGACTCTGTCTATTATTATTATTATTATTATTATTGCTTTACAGGACATCAGATTGGTGATACAGTACAGTTGTGGTAAAGTGTGTAAACATGAACATGCGGAGTCCTAGCATTTAGCTAGCAGCCTTATTAAAATAATCAATGAAAAATAAGTATCAGAAGTTAGAGAAGTTAGAAGGAGTTGGTGAGTGGGAACACTTTGAACAGGGACATAGAAAGTGATAGGAGCAGGGGTCATTTTGATCGAAATGAGCCAAAAAATGCAACCAGAAAAAATCATTTAATTTTGATGCGATCATTTCAACTGACATATTCAAATCAATGGAAGGCAGTGAGTTCCATAGACGTGGAAGCCGCCTAAAGTAAAAATGCCCAGACGAACTAGTTCTTGATGGAATGTGGTTCAATTTTATGTGCTTAGCATTTCTAGTGGAGCCACTGCTAAATGTCACATACGATAGGATGTTGAAGGCACTTGATTCACTTCCCAGCGACTTAATGAAAAAGGTGATGTCTAGTAGTTCAAAGTACATCATCAATGGGAGCATCTGGAGAGATATAAGTCTACTCTTGTAATCAGATGTGAAGTCGGACAGTATATATTTTGTAGCTCGACGTTGCATTTGTTCCAGTAACAATATGTCTTTCATTAAATGAGGACGCCATACTTGTGAGCAGTAGGTAGCCTGGGAGCGGACAAGGGATATATAAAGCAGCTTCCTTGTCTTGACAGATCCACAGCTGATTGAGCGACGTATCAAACCTAGAGTTCTGTATACTTTTTTCGTAATATGTGAGTAATGAATGTTCCATGACAAATCACAGGTCCCGGTAGCTCTCGCTGCTCATTATCTCTTTGTCGTTGATGGTATATCTATTCTGAGGTGTGTTGTGTTTCTTGTTGAAGTTTAAATAAACAATTTTTGCTTCATTGAAGAGAAGGTTCCACGTAAATTTCATCAATGTCTTCCTGTAACTGTGTCCTGTCTTTTGGTGTAAATATCTGCTTAAAACACTTCGTGTTGTCAGCGAAAACAAGAGAGATGAATTTATTGTGGAGAAAGTGAGATCATTTATGTATATAAGGAAGAGAATAGGCCTGAGGATACTGCCTTGGGGAACACCAGAGATTACTGGCAGTAGACAGGATGAATCACCTGAGATTGTTACGCACTATTGCCTTGAAGGCAGGTAAGCTCGGAACCACTGCCACAAAATTCCAGTTATACCAATGTTCCATAACTTCACCAGTAGCTTGTTGTGTGATACCGAGTCAAAGGCCTTTTGAAAGTCAAGATAGACAAAAATCCACTTCAGTCCTCGACTCAAAGGCTTTTACTATTTGGTCTAGCATAATGAGTAGATGTTGCAAAGCAGAGCAGTTTGGAAGAAATCCGAACTGGTTGGGCGAGATGGAATTAGTGACAAAGACTAACAATTTAGAGTAAATGAGTTTCTCGAGGACCTTTGAAGTGGAGCACAAAAGTGAAATCGGACGATAATTGCTGACTTGGGATTTATCTCCAGTTTTGAAGATTGGACTGATTGAGTGGATAAGCCATTCTTGGGGGATCACTTGTAGAGAGAGTGAGAGTGAGAAAAGATGAAAAAGAGGCGCTAGAGAGCAATGCCTTAGTATTCTTGGACCTATACCATCAAGCCTTCTTAGTGTCAAGTGAAATCAGAATGTCATAAACATCGGACTCTTCAAAGATTACATGATCAAGTGTGAAAGTAGGCTTAGGAAGATCGCTGATTGGTGGAATAATGAAGGAGGTACTTCTGAATACTGAATGGAAGTAAACGTTAAACAAATGTGCTTTTTCTTTGTTCAAAGTAGCTGAGGTCGAGTCAAGATTAACTATAGAAGGTATACCATTATTACTTTTAAAGCTGTGGAGGTATCTATAGATTCTTGAGTTGTATACCTAAAGTCAGGCTTCGGTCACGTCAGCGCCCTCCATGGATGAAGTCTAATCTACAGCACCAACTTAACTGCTTGAGATCAATAAAAAGGAAATTCAAACACAATGATGGTCAACATGCCTTAGAAAAGTTTAAATCGGCAAACCTGCCCTTTCAAAATAACTATCTTGCTGCTAAGTCTGAGTACGAGTCCAATCTGACCAGGGACTTTGCCTTAAAAAGTGGCAAAGCATCTAATATAGAATCCCTGATGATGGACCACACCTCTTCCACATTGCTAGAGCTAAAGCATTGGCTAAAGTCAACCTCCATCAGATAGTTTGAAAGACCCTCTAGATCAGCTTTTGGGTAGTCAAAGACAAACTTAGGTGAGGTTTTTGGAACAGAGGTCCAAGAGAGATCAACACCAAACGAGACAATGAAGTGATCAGACTTGATTGGCTGGTATTTATGAGAGCTGACAGATAAACATAGATAAGGTCCTCATGGCTGGTAATCACTAGGTCCAAGGTGTTGCCTTTTACATGAGTGGGTTCTAATACTAGTTGAACAAGGTTACAGTTAATTATTAGGTCACACAAAGCTTTCGAAAAGGCAGAACAACCGTTTAGTAGAGACCAATCAATGTCAGGCACGTTGAAATCACCAACTAGAACAATTTCTGATGATTGTGCTAGATTATGCAGGTATTCAATTAGATTTAGTTGGTAGTCTGCATTAGCATTAGGAGGAGAATAAATAGTACACAAGGTAAATTTCTTGCTAGAGCTAGTTATCACTTCTAGATTCTTAGGTGACTTTAATTGCAACCAATAACCGATTCCCTGATAGCCACCATAACACCACCTCCCCTGGATTCCCTGTCCTTCCGATAAATAGTAAAACCATAAGGGAGAATTTCCCTGTCGTAGATATTGTCAGACAACCAAGATTCTATGAAGCAGAGAATAGTAAAGTCAGAAGAGTACATATGATCTGAGAGGTGTAATCACAAACCAGCTGTAGGTCCCTGACACCTCAGTCAAGAATCAACCCGTCTGGAAGAGTGTCAATGCTCTTGTTTTGTTGAAGGTCTGTGCTGTTAAGTATTGCACAGGATTAACTTCTGAGAAAACCAACTGATTAGTCTTGGTATATAAACATGCAGCTGTTGCCTCAGCCAAGTTCCGTAACTATTAACTATTGTCACAACAGTACGCTTTTAAGGAAGCCAACTGGTACACATGGATTATGCTACCTGTTTTTTTGTTGAAGGTCTATGCTATTAAGTGAGGAGTGATCATTTCGGCCGTAGTAACAAGTCCGCTTATGATGTTAACGATCCTTTACCGATATTATATATTAATTTTATTATTATTATTCAATACACATATGATAAACAGACAATATCAGAACCTAATTAAGTCGTGCAAATTATAAATTATGATTTAATAAGTTAAAAGTAGTCGGACGTTTCCTGCACCCGAGATGTTCCCAGCACAGCAGCAGCGTTTTCACCGTTGGAGCAAGTAGAAATGGGCCTTAGCCTCCCTAGTCTCCTCCTTAATTTTCCTGCCCAACTCCTTAATAAAGGACATGGCCTCATCACCAAATACACCCGTGGTCTCGAAGCCCAGAGGAACGAAATAGTGGGTGTCTCTGATACTTTTGTTTCTTCAGGAATTCAGCTCTTATTATTATTGAACTTTACAACTACAGGCATAGTTGCTTACATATGAAATGTGAGAAGACAAAACAAAAGAAACACAGTTTCAGCTGAAGTTGACAGACTACTAGACAATACTGTGCAATAGCTAGATAACATTATACACTAGCATCCTCGTACACGACCCTTTACCCATTATTGGCATAGCATTGAAGAACCTATTTATACCTAGTTGCATCTTTGATCAAATGAGCAATAGCTCTATTATCTAACTACTGCCAACGGCTGGCAGAGCTGGGCATAGAGTAAATTATCAAGAAAACACTTGGGACAAGGGCAAAAAAAATGGAATGAACAAATGTCAAAATTTACAAGGAAATGATTCCACATAAACTCATAAAGTTTAATCCTTATTGTGCTGACAGAGAGAGAGAGATCAAACACTGGTGGAGAGTTCCATAGTCTGTTTATTCTTTTGAAGTAGAAGTGTCGAGAACAGG
This sequence comes from Cladorhizidae sp. MBARI D1340-BT2, assembly GCA_028752905.1. NCBI lineage: Eukaryota > Metazoa > Porifera > Demospongiae > Poecilosclerida > Cladorhizidae > Cladorhizidae sp. MBARI D1340-BT2. The sequence goes on from JAQNBH010000017.1 coordinate 34,121,623, forward strand.
AAGTGTGGTTATACTGATGTAGAGTTTTCCCATTGAGGCAGACCTGGTTGAATTTGTTGATAACTGGATATAGTCAAGTACATCAAAGTTGTCAGCAGGTGATTTCAAATTTTTGACAAGAAACACCATGTCTTAGATTTCAAGCCAGTACATAATTGGTATATAGCAAAATTAACTTGACCAGTCTCTTTCCTTATACTGTAGAGCCTCAAAACTTAGAATGAATTTGGTTGCATGTCGCTGAATTTTTTCTAGTTTGACAACATCTTTGATAAGTCTAGGTCACCACAATTGTGTACAAAGAGTACTTCTTACCAATGTTATGTATAAACTGAGAGTGATATATATAATAGCTCTTCTTATCAGATGCATATATAGCTGAATAGCACAGTGATTTGACCACTACTCACTTGAATACCCAGATCAGAACAAGTCAACACTTTGGATCTCTGTGTCACCTATAGAGTAATCATGACAGAATTTACATCCTGATTTGTTTGTTGAGAAGTGCACAACATTACATTTCTGTGGATTCAATTTGAGCATCCATTCCTTACCACACATCAAACGAGCACAGATCCTGTTGTAAAAAGCAGCAATCATCTTGACTAGAAATGACTCTAACAAGCTTGGTGTCATCAGCATATATGAATGGAATTGAGTGTGTTATAGCCTCAGTAGCATCGTTTATATAAAATGATGGATAGTAAGGGTCCCAGAACACTACCTTGTGGAACACCCGACAGGGCCAGTAAAATATCGGAACTTGTATATAGAGGAGATGCATACAAAATGGCCTCTATTCTTTAGATATCCCTGAAACCATTTCCATAAGGGACCAGTAATCCCAACTCTCCATAGTTTCAACAGTAGCTGTTCATGTGGGACTGAATCAAAGGCCTTGCTAAGATCCAGGAATAAAACATCACAGTCATTCCCTTGGTTTATCGAGTCGAAAATAAATGACAGGAAAGATAACATTTGTGTCAAACACGAACGACCTTTTAAGAAACCAAATTGCTTCGGTGAGACCTTGGGCCTAATAAAAGCAATGATCTGGTCATATATGATTCTTTCTAGAACCTTTGATACAATACAGAGTAGGGAGATCGGACGATAGTTGGTTGGTCAGACAGATTCCCTTTTTTGGCACAGGGCAGATCTTGTGAAGTTTCCGAATAGTGGCCGAGTCAATGCAAGAGTTAAACAAATGGGTCAGTGGTTCATAGAGCGCTGTAGCAGTGTTTCAGAATGCATGAGGGGATATTATCACAACCGTATGCCTTAGCAATGTCCAACTTATTTAGAACTCGAAAGACATCCAACTCGTCAATTGTAATATTGCTCATTTGAATTGATGTACTTGGAAGATCACAAATCTCAGGCAAGGTGTACTCACTCTTGGTGAAGAAAAAATATTTTTGCTTTAATCTTTGGGTCCATAACTGAAACTGACTCATGCACTAAAGGTGGGCTAGATGGATTATTTCCTGAGAGGTATATATGATATATGTCTGTAGAGCTTATTTGCATTTGATGCAAATTGATAAGCAAGATCTGTTTCGTATCTTGCTTTAGCCGAAGTGATGGCTCTCTTCAGTTTACACTCAAGGGAAAGAAGCTTTTAAATTGTGAGCCATGCTTGCGGAGCCGATTTCGCAGAGATCTTGTACAGTTGACTAAATGCTTGATTTCAGGGTTAAACCACTTTTACTACTGGGACAAAGAGCTGACAAGCGGATAGTAAAATAGTCTTCCAGATATCTTCAACATCATTGTTGAGATACAGGCTAGTGTAGTCAACATCCAATAGGAAGTTGCACATACTCTGCATATCACCACGTGCATAGTTTGTCTTTCAGTACGAGTTGATTGGTTCCTATTTCTGTTGATGTCCAGGTGGACGAGGAAGTGGTCTGACAGACACTCACCCTCAGTCTCTGGCCAGTTTGTTAATACCAGATCTAGGGTATTTCCTCGTGAATGTGTTGGTCCTGTAATTACTTGAGTCAGATTCCGTGCAAATGCCAATTTACATATTTAATTTGAGAGGATACAATCAGCTGTTAAAGAACACCAGTTTATGTCAGGTGCATCAAGTCCCCAACAACAAATTGGTCAAAATCATTTGGTAATGCAGTTAGCGACTTGACAACATCATTTGTGAGTGACTCTGAGCAGGTATATAGGAGGTATATAAATACAACTCAGTTGAAAGGGAGGTGAGAAAATCACACTTTACCGACTACAGACACAAAGACTGGCAGGTATAGTAACCCGTATTCCAATTAGAACACCACCACCTCTACTGCCTCTATCCACCCGAAAGATTCTATAGCCAATTGGGAGTTTCTGATCTGATCAGTCAACCATGTTTCTGTAATACATATATCTTTACGGCTTGTATGACAATTTATTTACAATGCTCCATGCGTTCCATAAACCTAGTGTTATCTTACTCTTACTTGAGTCCAGTCAGAATGGGGGTGGTGTATTTTCACCTCCACTGTCCACCAGCATTCATTATGTTGCTATGGGGTGGGGGGGGATTTGACTTTTAATATATAGTATATAAAAATATTATGATGTACATATTGTATACAGTTATGCGAGGAAGTTACATGGACGGTGCTAAATTACAACGCAAAAAATGTTGTCGTTTTTGTTAAGTCGACCACAAATATTAGCATGACCCTTTACCTATCAGTAGAAGGATAAAGGGGTCCTAGTAAATAACATTGGTACACAATGGTATTATTATATATATAGCTGCATAGAAATGAAACCATGTTATATGCCTTACCATTAATATAGCAGTTTTGTTAATGACCCGTCCAGTGCTTCTGGCCTCGATGTAACCAACTGGTCGGCAAGTGAGTTAAGGGGGGAATAATGTCAAAATGCTAATTTTCACTTTACTTAACAACTATTTTAAATGGTGTATCTGCTCATATTGAAGTCATACTCCAAGTTTCAGAACATTTGAAGATTCTATGATGCAGTTACGACAGCTTTTGCACTCACTATTTTCATTAGAAACCCAGCAAGTGTGAAGAAGAATCACGTCGCATTAGATTAGAAGAATTTCCACATGTTTCCACTAATTTCTCCCTAATTTCTCACCCAAACTCCATAATTTATATATCACCAGAATGCTTATTGTGTGCTCTTTAACCTAAATTATTTTATTTTCACTGTTATGAGAATGTGTTGGGTATAGTCCAGCATATCTGCATGTGGTTTGTATGGGATTTTCCCCCCTCTCCTGTGGTGCATTATCATACCTATTCAAATAGTTTAGGTAAAACTACTACATGTACTCTTACCATAAACCAACTAGCAGCCACTTAGCATTATTAATGGATTTTTAATTCGAGGACTGGATTTCCTGGCTGACACTTTGGCATAAAAAAAATCTATGACAAAAGTTAAATACATCATTAAATAGCTTATCTTCTAAGCTACATTTTGGTACAAAAATTATGTTGATAGAGGGTAGTGGATGGAAGATATGATTGGTATTGTCGAGGTGTATTTTTTGGACATTATTCCCCCCTTAAAGATCATCAGGATAGGCTCCTGTTCAATTCGGGCAAGTGATGTCAATACTTACAGCAACCCGTTCACACTTAGATCTTAGACATGTAATTTCAGAGTGAGCGGCCACATATGTACCTAATCTATCACAACAGAAACACCAATTGCCGACTTTACCAATACCTCTGAGGGACAGAAATAATTGCAACATAAAACCAAATACGAGATTATGACAAAATCCGACTCATTTTATACAGTAGACATCAATGTTGGCAAAATGCATACTGTATATATATATACAGCTGTTAAAATATACATAATTACAGGGACCAATTATTGCAACCAATGGGTAAGAATAAATTTGTACAGGAAACCATTATATACTACAACCCAAATCTATTGTGATATAGTGTAATAATTCAGCAGTCTTGCTTTAGCTTCACTCAGTTCAGATGTCTTCTCCAAGCGAGAGTAAGCGATCACCCGCACTCTTGTCAGCTAATGTGCCAGGCAAGGGCAGAGGTTGCTGTAATGGAAATGCTGCATTTTCTTCTTCGGTTTTGGATCTGAAATTGAAAGGATCGAATGTCATTTCTTCTTTTGGTATGGAAGTGAAAGGATCGAAGGTTAAGGGACTAGTAGAAAATGAGCTAGCGAAGATGTCTTGGGGGACAGATGCAAAATTTTCTTCTTGGTTCCCATTTCTTGATGGTTCACTGGAGTCCTGAATGTTGAGTAAAGGTGGCTCAACAATGTATCCCACGAGAGGATCATTGCTGATATGAGAGGATGATTCAGTAGAGGCTGCAGCTGCCAGAGCTTCTGCCTGCAAGTGGAACTCACTGTCACTAGTTGGCCCACAGAGATTCAGTCGATCTCCCACAGTAAGGTTCTCCTCTGTGAATGCTGGTTCTTTCAGGATACTAGAGGAAGCTTTGTCATCTTCAAGTAGAAACAGATCTTCTCTGCTACCTCCACTGTCCTTTTCCACCTCAAACTCACCATCCTTTCCGCCTTCATTTTCCACCTCGGGCATTCCTTCATCCTCCTCTTCCGAAACAGTTCCTGCCTGTATCATGACCTCGTTGTCGCCACTTGCCCTTGAGGAACGCAGTCCATCTCCTACAGCAAGGTCCTCTTCTGATGCTGAAATTAACTCTTGCATTTCTGGAATAGCATCATCTAGCAATTTTTCATCTTCCACCATTACAGCTTCTTCTGCCTCACCTTTATCCTCCGACTTTAACTCAATCTCTTCTTCCATTTCCCCTTCTTCCTTCAGTGAGAGAGACACATGTTCCTCAGAACTGACATGGCCAGAAATCTCATCCTTGGAATAGCTCTCCCCTCCTTCCACTTCTTTTGCTGCTCCATTTTCATGTTCTTCTTCATCATCTTCTTTCACTTCTTCTAGCTCCATCTCTTCACTTTCTACCTCTTCCACTTTGTCACATAGTTCCTCTTCTGTCTGTCTTTCCTCCTGCACTGCCACATTTGCTGTTACCATCCCATACTCAAGTGAAGAGTGTTCGTTCTCTGGGACAAGTACCCCCCCGTCTTTCTGGCTCTGGTCATCTTGTTCAGCTTCAGCTAGACTGCCCTGTTGATAGCTTGGGTTTGCATCTTCTATCTCTTGGCTACTTGGCACAGCCTCAAGATCTGCAAGTGGATCTTGTTTTTCCTCCTGCTCTGTGACATTTGCCGTAGGACTGCATGGAGGGGAACCTACCCCATACTCGGGTGAAGAGTGTTCCTTCTCCTGGACAACTATCTCATCTTTCTGGCTCTGGTCATCTTGTACAGTTTCATCTTTCTGGCTCTGGTCATCTTGTATAGCTTCAGCTAGACTTTCCTGTTGATAGCTGGGGTCTGCATCTTCTCCCTCTTCGCTACTTGGCACAGCCTCAAGATCTGCAAGTGGGTCTTGTCTTTGTTTTTCCTCCTGCTCCGTGACATTTGCCGTAGGACTACATGGAGGGGAACTTACCCCATCGGGTGAAGAGTGTTCCTTCTCCAGGACAACTATCTCATCTTTCTGGCTCTGGTCATCTTCTACAGCTTCAGCTAGACTGCCCTGTTGATAGCTTGGGTTTGCATCTTCTACCTCTTGGCTACTTGGCACAGCCTCAAGATCTGCAAGTGGATCTTGTTTTTCCTCCTGCTCCGTGACATTTGCCGTAGGACTACATGGAGGGGAACTTACCCCATCGGGTGAAGAGTGTTCCTTCTCCAGGACAACTATCTCATCTTTCTGGCTCTGGTCATCTTCTACAGCTTCAGCTAGACTGCCCTGTTGATAGCTTGGGTTTGCATCTTCTACCTCTTGGCTACTTGGCACAGCCTCAAGATCTGCAAGTGGATCTTGTTTTTCCTCCTGCTCTGTGACATTTGCCGTAGGACTGCATGGAGGGGAACCTACCCCATCGGGTGAAGAGTGTTCCTTCTCGTGGACAACTATCTCGTCTTTCTGGCTCTGGTCATCTTGTACAGCTTCAACTAGACTTCCCTGTTGGTCCGCATCGTCTCCCTCTTCGCTACTTGGCACAGCCTCAAGATCTGCAAGTGAGTCTGGAATGTGACTGGAGAGGTCCTCCAATTTAGGTTCCATGTCAGCCTTTACATCATTTTTGATATTCGACTCTACAATATCCACTCCATTGTCATCTCCGTTCCTCTCACTCTCCTCCACCACCACCTCCACTGACACCTCAAGTGGCACCTGCTGCTCATATGCAAGCCTGAACTCAAAGGAGTCCTGAGTGGAGACTGTGTCCCGCTCGTGCACAACGTCACCATCAACAGAAGCATCCTCATCCAAGCTGCTGCTGGGATCTGTGGGATCCGGAATGATTGGGAAGGAGATGGAGGCATCGGAAGGTTTGCCAATATCCTCATCCAGAGTCTGTGCCATCTCTTCTTCCTACAATCAAGTCAGAAGAGAAAACAATTCAATTCTATGGAAATGTAAGCCATTCATTCACAATTACACACTACACATATATATATATATGTATATATATACATATATATATACACACATATATATACATATATATATACATATATATATGTATATATATGTGTATATATATAATGTGTATATATATACATATATGTATATACATATATATATACACATACAAATATATATGTGACCTGCCACAAGAACGTATAGAATTAAATGTTAGTTTTGAGAAAATCGAATTTTAAATTTCCCTCTTTATTTTAACTGAGCATGCTCAGTTAACTTGGACTTATCTAAATATCAGAACAAAGAAAAATTTTCCTGTATGAGATGATACTGGTTGCATTCTGTTAGCTACTACAGCAACAAAGTTATAGCTAGTTTTCTACCGTGAAGTGCTAGCTCAAAAGATCTGATATGACTACCTTATCTTCAACTTTGACACTGGAAGAAGACTTTTTGTTAGCAGAGAAGGAGTATGAAGTCCAAGCAACTGAAGATATTGATTCAGAGACTTTTGATGATGATGAGCAGTCCCAATATCCAGTCTTCCAGCCTTGAATTTGACACTAGTGTTCATGATGAGAATGAAAGGGCGGGTATTGTTGCTTTCAAATGTACTTGTCAACTTGGTGAAGGCAGTACAGCTTGCTATAAGTCTGTTCCTGTGGAAGACATTGTAACATTCAGAAGAAGTTGCTTAGAATTGCCCAAAAATGAGCTAGATCTCGTAGTTCTTGGACAGATTCACTCGCATTATGTTTCTCATACTTCAGATTCATAGAGTAGGAAAACAAGCTATTCAAGTACTTTTTTCTTCCATAGGAAGCCTATTGGCCTTAAAGCCTTCCTATTCTTCCATTCCATGAGTGATAAAAGATACTGTAATTTGGTTGAGCACTACACAGGGGGAACAGCCCACAAGTTGGACTCATGGCAATTTTGGGAAGTCGTCCTATAAAGTGGCACCTATGTCAACCATCCAAGATGCTTTGGAGTTTATAAAGAACACAGCATCTGTTATGGGTCTCCCATTACCTGGAAAATTACCAAACTTTAGAGACTAAAGGTTCCTTTTGCTTCCAACAGATATGACCATTCTACAGAAGGTATGTAAGGGCATGTGAAAAAGATGCAAAGGAACCATTGGGTAGAAGTAAGTTGACTGATATCTGGCGTATGCTTCCCTTCATAAGTGTAACCAAGCCTGCCACTGATCTATGCTGGGATTGCCAAAAAAATTCGAACCTGATAATGAGGTCAGCAAATATATCCGAGTCTGAAAATCTGATTGACTTCAACTGGCTGAAAATCATTTAAAGATTGCTTCAATCCAAAGACAGCACTACAATTCTAATACCAAGAAATGTTCTGATGAAAGTACGTGATATGACAACTGATTACAAGGGGTGGAGGCATTTTTCATTTGATTTTGCACAACAAGTGCATTACCGGTGTAATGCTTTGCAACCTGGACCTCTCTTCTTTAAAACAAATTATTTGTAGTCACTTGTGAGCCAGCTCACTTTCAAGTAAACTATTTAATTGATGAGGCAAAGTATATTGGTAAAGGTGCAAATACTACAGTGAGTTTGTTGCATGACTTTCTTGAGAATCGTGCAATGAAAGCAAACAAAGTATACCTTCAAGCAGACAACTGCGTAGGTCAAAATAAGAACAATGTTCTTCTTCATTACCTTAGCTGGAGAGTGAGTAAATGCCAAACTGACTCAATTTCATTATCCTTTATGCTAAGCAGGCCATACAAAGTTTGCGCCTGGCCGTTTTTGGGGGTCTTATTAAAACGTAAATACAAACACTCTCGTGTGGACACCCTCTCTAGTTGATATTAAATGTGTTGTACAATCATCTGCTGTATCTGCTTGCAACAAACCTCAACTCATACGTGATTTTGATGGAAAACAGCTCGCTACATGGCACGATTGGATTTCCTTTCTGAACCCTTTCTACAAGATCTTACCAAACATTACCACCTATCATCACTTTCGAGTGGAAAAAGGCTATCCTGGAATTGTGTATGTTAAGGAGTACACTAACTCACCAGAAACTGCATTTCATCTTTTCAAGTCAAGGCTTACTGACGACATGCCAGAGGAGTTTGTTGCACCCGGGCTTGATGCAGCTTGACAATGGTACTTACATGTATATGAGCAAATTCGTCCATTTTATGGATCAACATTAGCAAAGGATTTGACTTGTCCAGAGCCTACTACCTGGAGGAAAGAAGCAGTCCACTAACAGACTTATTCAACATACATCATCTTCACCCTCTCAAAATCAGTCAACTTCAAAGAAACGACATTTGGATCAAGGAGAAGCATCTATGTCCGCTCCAAAATGACAGAGAATGTGCAGTTATTGCAAGATACCAGGACATTTTAAGTCTAGGGACACTAAAATAACATGTCCTGAGCTACTTGAGGAAAGAAACAAAAATGAATTGCATATAATTCTGTTTCCATTTAATTTCTAATAAAAGCACACCTCTGAGTGGTCATTCAATAGCGTCATTTTCTCTACATTGAAATTTGATCATTAATGCCTATGTGGCCTTTTCTTGTGGCAGGTCACATATATGTATATATATATATATATACACACACAATAATGTCCATTGTATACAAGAATGCATTACACCGTCATATTTCAATTGTAACCATACAAGAACAAAAATGACTATTTTGGGTCGACTTGTTCAAACAAGACTGTACCTATGCAGATCACACACACCACTGACAACCCTTTACCATTTAATACAATATTGGTGTTTGATTTAAATGGTAAAGGGTTGTCAAAATAGATTGTAAATATCCCCCTTCCCCCCCCCCTCCCCTGTTTGTTGTTTCTAGTTGAGTGCTGGTGGGTGAGCCTCAGGTTATTGTTGCCGTGAACTACACATATCAACACATGCCATGCCTTGTTGCTATCGTTCATTATGTTACATACTGCACACAAATTCCACACTCCTGCAACTGTCTCAAGATATACTGACAAATTTACTACAAAATCCTGCAACTGTCTCAAGATATACCGACAAATTTACAACAAAATCCTGCAACTGAAAGGCCAAGAAAATGCATCAAATACCCACAAGAAAATCCCATATTTGGGGGAATGGCTGAACCAAGACAGTATTGCTGAAGAACCTTTACTGCCTACACAAGGTGCCAACACATTGAACACGACAGAGAGAACCATTGCACTTTCTCACTGTTAAACGTCCCAATCGGCAGGACCATTTTAAAAGCCTTTCACGTTTGCCATGACTACGTTCACCAACAGATTTCAAGTAGCTATGCCGCAGGTGCCTAGTGCACTACAGCAAGTGCTGTAATAGGATTCAGAGTTAATAATCCCACAATCCCTGGACCTAACGGAAAGGATTTTAGTCTCCTCGCCAAGTTAATGTTTGCTATTGCTTTCGAGACCATGGAGCATGCTAGTGGAAGGTTTGTTGGTGAAGCCATGGGATTTCATGGTGGCCAAGCAGCAGCTACAAGTGACCATCTTTGCTACAAGTCTAGGGAGAAAGCAAACAGAGCCCACAGAACCACCAACACATGCGTTGATATGCAACTGGCAAGGTCAGACAGAGATCACCTGCAAGGACTTTCCAAGATATAGCTAAGAATAAGAGCACGCGACAGCCTCCTTCAAATACTACTCAGTTACTGACAGGTTTTGTCGGCCATTCAGGGTTAGAAATATATATACACAACCCTGATATTGCTACATAGATCCGGATCAATGCATGTAGGAGCCGATGTCCGAGACAAGGCAACAAAGTTCTTCCTGACAAGTGCGCATGTTTTGGCTACATGTACACAGATACCTAGAAACACAGGCTGGAGAACGCTGTTCTTTCTTTCCAACAAATAAACACTCAATTTTGATGAATAAAGTATTACATGTTGTTGTGTCCCAAACACACACACAGTTTAAATGTCAGACCGAGAGTGGTCGCCAAGGCATGTGCATTGTCAGCACTGACTTCCTCACCAGCATGCCAATGTTGGTGGGTGCAACTACGTTTTTGAAGGTCACTTAGACCTACCACTCCTCAAGAGATGATGCTTCCTAAGGCAATCAAAGAGGAAAAGAAGAAGGGGAGGAATAAATCCAAAGGAAACCTAATCTTCAATGGAGGATAATCCTGTCGCTTAAGTTGCTACAACTGACCTCGTGGCAAAGAAGTCTGCTTGATCAAGGTGACGTAGCAAAGCTGCCGTCCCGAGACCTGGCTGCACCTAAGGTTGGCATGGTTACGCCTGCAGCTGCCAGGAGAACACCCGCCCACGAGTGGTATATTAAATGCACCATTAGAGCACAAGGAGATTGTAACAGAGAGTGAAAAAGTGGAAATTCCAAGTTTCCTTTTGATGGACAAACACACACACCGACAAACAACAACATTGCACTATCCTACTTGACTCACACACTACAGAACTCTAAAAGTTGGGACACACTTTGAATAGAAATCTGAACTCCAATGCTATCCACAGCCCCAACAATCCTATTAGAAACTGGCATCTTCTAACTGCAGCTTTGATCAGCTAAGCTGCTAGAAGTGGACGTCTGACTTGGTCCCTCATCAGGTCACTAAGTTGACTGGCAGACTACAACTACAGCATTCTTCATCCTTGCCATTCTCAAGTGATCAAAAGCTCTGCAACAGACAAATCACAAAAACTTGCCAAAGCCATTTGGCAGTCAAACAAAGTCGTCCCCTCCCACCCCCTCACAAGATCCTCTCCACCGCGGCCCCTGGCAACACCTCCGAAGAAGTCGGCATGATCTATTAGTTCTGGGCAAGGTCATGTGATGTCATGTGACTTTCACACCACCTCATTGGTTCCGCCAGTGCATTCTTCTGTATTGCTCCCACACTCCATCAGATGTGAAGTTGTCCTACATATTGCAAGAAGGTACCAGACACGTGACCAATTCCTTATATGGTAAAAGCTCCATTTATGGGTCGTTCCAATTATGTGTTATACTTTGAAAATTTCTTTGCTCAATTACTAACGATGCATCCTGACGCCTGCAATTTCCATTTCTGTACGAGAGCTCGACTAGCAATGACTTTCACCCGAGCCTCTGTGATGAGAGAGATGGCTACTGCCACTGTAACTTCCTTCTCCTCTCCACAGATCACTAGAGGCTGAGAGTGTGGCAGTGCATGTGCCACAGTCCAGGATTAGTACGCACCTGGTGAGTGCATGTGCCACAGTCCAGGATTAGCACGCACCTGGTGAGGGTGTGGCAGTGCATGTGCCACAGTCCAGGATTAGTACGCACCTGGTGGGGGTGTGGCAGTGCATGTGCCAGGATTAGCACGCACCTGGTGGGGGTGTGGCAGTGCATGTGCCACAGTCCAGGATTAGTACGCACCTGGTGGGGGTGTGACAGTGCATGTGCCACAGTCCAGGATTAGCACACACCTAGTGGGTGTGTGGCAGTGCATGTGCCACAGTCCAGGATTAGCATGCACCTGGTGAGGGTGTGGCAGTGCATGTGCCACAGTCCAGGATTAGCACGCAACCTGGTGGGGGTGTGGCAGTGCATGTGCCACAGTCCAGGATTAGCATGCACCTGGTGAGGGTGTGGCAGTGCATGTGCCACAGTCCAGGATTAGCACGCACCTGGTGAGGGTGTGGCAGTGCATGTGCCACAGTCCAGGATTAGCACGCACCTGGTGGGGGTGTGGCAGTGCATGTGCCACAGTCCAGGATTAGCATGCACCTGGTGAGGGTGTGGCAGTGCATGTGCCACAGTCCAGGATTAGCACGCACGTGGTGAGGGTGTGGCCGTGCATGTGCCACAGTCCAGGATTAGCACGCACCTGGTGAGGGTGTGGCCGTACATGTACCACAGTCCAGGATTAGCACGCACCTGGTGGGTGTGTGGCAGTGCATGTGCCTCAGTCCAGGATTAGCATGCACCTGGTGAGGGTGTGGCAGTGCATGTGCCACAGTCCAGGATTAGCATGCACCTGGTGGGGGTGTGCATGTGCCACAGTCCAGGATTAGCACGCACCTGGTGGGGGTGTGGCAGTGCATGTGCCACAGTCCAGAAGATTAGCACGCACCTGGTGAGGGTGTGGCAGTGCATGTGCCACAGTCCAGGATTAGCACGCACCTGGTGAGGGTGTGCATGTGCCACAGTCCAGGATTAGCACGCACCTGGTGAGGGTGTGCATGTGCCACAGTCCAGGATTAGCACGCACCTGGTGAGGGTGTGCATGTGCCACAGTCCAGGATTAGCACGCACCTGGTGAGGGTGTGGCAGTGCATGTGCCACAGTCCAGGATTAGCACGCAACCTGGTGGGGGTGTGGCAGTGCATGTGCCACAGTCCAGGATTAGCACGCACGTGGTGAGGGTGTGGCCGTGCATGTGCCACAGTCCAGGATTAGCACGCACCTGGTGAGGGTGTGGCCGTACATGTACCACAGTCCAGGATTAGCACGCACCTGGTGGGGGGGTGGCAGTGCATGTGCCTCAGTCCAGGATTAGCATGCACCTGGTGAGGGTGTGGCAGTGCATGTGCCACAGTCCAGGATTAGCATGCACCTGGTGGGGGTGTGCATGTGCCACAGTCCAGGATTAGCACGCACCTGGTGGGGGTGTGGCAGTGCATGTGCCACAGTCCAGGATTAGCACGCACCTGGTGAGGGTGTGGCAGTGCATGTGCCACAGTCCAGAAGATTAGCACGCAACCTGGTGAGGGTGTGGCAGTGCATGTGCCACAGTCCAGGATTAGCACGCACCTGGTGAGGGTGTGCATGTGCCACAGTCCAGGATTAGCACGCACCTGGTGAGGGTGTGCATGTGCCACAGTCCAGGATTAGCACGCACCTGGTGAGGGTGTGGCAGTGCATGTGCCACAGTCCAGGATTAGCACGCAACCTGGTGGGGGTGTGGCAGTGCATGTGCCACAGTCCAGGATTAGCACGCACCTGGTGAGGGTGTGGCAGTGCATGTGCCACAGTCCAGGATTAGCACGCACCTGGTGAGGGTGTGGCAGTGCATGTGCCACAGTCCAGAAGATTAGCACGCTCCTGGTGAGGGTGTGGCAGTGCATGTGCCTCAGTCCAGGATTAGCACGCATCTGGTGAGGGTGTGGCAGTGCATGTGCCTCAGTCCAGGATTAGCATGCACCTGGTGGGGGTGTGGCAGTGCATGTGCCACAGTCCAGGATTAGCACGCACCTGGTGGGGGTGTGGCAGTGCATGTGCCACAGTCCAGAAGATTAGCACGCACCTGGTGGGGGTGTGGCAGTGCATGTGCCACAGTCCAGGATTAGCACGCACCTGGTGGGGGTGTGGCAGTGCATGTGCCACAGTCCAGAAGATTAGCACGCACCTGGTGGAGGTGTGGCAGTGCATGTGCCTCAGTCCAGGATTAGCATGCACCTGGTGGGTGTGTGGCAGTGCATGTGCCACAGTCCAGGATTAGCATGCACCTGGTGAGGGTGTGGCAGTGCATGTGCCACAGTCCAGGATTAGCACGCACCTGGTGAGGGTGTGGCAGTGCATGTGCCACAGTCCAGGATTAGCACGCACCTGGTGAGGGTGTGGCAGTGCATGTGCCAGGGTCCAGGATTAGTACGCACCTGGTGAGGGTGTGGCAGTGCATGTGCCAGGGTCCAGGATTAGTACGCACCTGGTGAATATTGGAATATAGGATTCCATGAGTAGGTAGAGTAGCCACAACTGGTCCAGAACACAATAATCCCCAAGACAGGTCTAGTGGAACTTACTCTAGTTAGCTAAATTTGATAACAAGAGGACTCCCTTTGGACATGACAGTGAAGTAGTCCTTCAGACTCATCTAGATTTACCCGACAACACACAGTGCTAACCATTCCAACTATTGCATGAAGGATTCATTAGAACACTACTCTACTGAAGTGGGTCTCAGACCAATGAGACCGGTGCCAAATAAAAGGGTATCAAAGTCAACGCCGACTTCTCACAAGCCATAGGGCTCAACATCAGTCACTTCTTTGTCAAGAGAAGCCACAAGGACTTCTGGTGTAGCAACAAGTTGAGTTAACCTCACACATTGCTGGAGGCGTGCATTCCCATAGTAACAGAGGGGGCGTCAGTGCAGCTTCAGGTTTCACAGAGTCACCACATAGCGACCTGTGGTAGATAAGGGTTGGACACAAATTAACCACAGGTCAAAGTTAATTATCCGGGTCACAGTTCAGTGTGGATGGCAAAAACACGAACTTTCCTGGCAACCACGATATGTTGCAACAACTTACATTCCTAGGAAGATGGTGGAATCAGGCTTTTGTTGAGAACATGACCTTTGCATCAATTTTATGTTGGACAATATTCAAACCATGTTTGTGGAGAGAAATGTTTCCCTTGGGTGTGGACCCCAAGGGTGTGGTCCCCAAGAACACGGTTTTGAATATTGTGCGACATCAAAATCACATTTCTCGGTGCAAATGTCATGTGCTCAACAAAAGCCTGTTTCCCCCATCTGCCTTGGGGAATGTAAGTTGTTGCATTTCTCCTCCCGGCAACCATGTACTATTGTGGTTGCCGTAAAGGGCAGTGTTTTACCCTCCACACTGAACTGTGACCCTGATAATCAACTTCAACTTGTGGTATATTTGTGGCTGTTAAGCCACTGGAGATCACTATGTGGTGGGTGGCACATCCACTTGAAGCTCCTCTGGTTAGAGCTATTGAATGTGTATGCTTGTTGTCAGGGGAACAGGTAACTCAATTATGCAACAATAGAGTATGACTAAATATTGCATGTCCATTCTCACGAGCTAAGCAGTGAAGGAGTTTTTAGCCACGCGAGTCTGACCAGGGAAGAGCAAGTCTCGTGAGTCAGACTAGGAGAGAGCTAGCCTGAAGGAGTAGGAGAGAGCTAGCCTGAAGGAGTAGGAGAGAGCTAGCCTGAAGGAGTAGGAGAGGGCTAGCCTGAAGGAGTAGGAGAGGGCTAGCCTGAAGGAGTAGGAGAGAGCTAGTCTGAAGGAGTAGGAGAGAGCTAGCCTGAAGGAGTAGGAGAGAGCTAGCCTGAAGGAGTAGGAGAGAGCTAGCCTGAAGGAGTAGGAGAGAGCTAGCCTGAAGGAGTAGGAGAGAGCTAGCCTGAAGGAGTAGGAGAGCTAGCCTGAAGGAGTAGGAGAGAGCTAGCCTGAAGGAATAGGAGAGCTAGCCTGAAGGAGTAGGAGAGAGCTAGCCTGAAGGAGTAGGAGAGCTAGCGTGAAGGAGTAGGAGAGAGCTAGCCTGAAGGAGTAGGAGAGAGCTAGCTTGAAGGAGTAGGAGAGAGCTAGCCTGAAGGAGTAGGAGAGAGCTAGCCTGAAGGAGTAGGAGAGAGCTAGTCTGAAGGAGTAGGAGAGAGCAAGCCTGAAGGAGTAGGAGAGAGCTAGCCTGAAGGAGTAGGAGAGAGCTAGCCTGAAGGAGTAGGAGAGAGCTAGCCTGAAGGAGTAGGAGAGAGCTAGCCTGAAGGAGTAGGAGAGAGCTAGCCTGAAGGAGTAGGAGAGAGCTAGCCTGAAGGAGTAGGAGAGAGCTAGCCTGAAGGAGTAGGAGAGCTAGCCTGAAGGAGTAGGAGAGAGCTAGCCTGAATGAGTAGGAGAGAGCTAGCCTGAATGAGTAGGAGAGGGCTAGCCCGAAGGAGTAGGAGAGAGCTAGCCTGAAGGAGTAGGAGAGAGCTAGCCTGAAGGAGTAGGAGAGAGCTAGCCTGAAGGAGTAGGAGAGAGCTAGCCTGAAGGAGTAGGAGAGAGCTAGTCTGAAGGAGTAGCCTGAAGGAGTAGGAGAGAGCTAGTCTGAAGGAGTAGGAGAGAGCTAGCCTGAAGGAGTAGGAGAGAGCTAGCCTGAAGGAGTAGGAGAGAGCTAGTCTGAAGGAGTAGGAGAGAACTAGTCTGAAGGAGTAGGAGATAGCTAGCCTGAAGGAGTAGGAGAGAGCTAGCCTGAAGGAGTAGGAGAGAGCTAGCCTGAAGGAGTAGGAGAGAGCTAGCCTGAAGGAGTAGGAGAGAGCTAGCCTGAAGGAGTAGGAGAGCTAGCCTGAAGGAGTAGGAGAGAGCTAGCCTGAAGGAGTAGGAGAGCTAGCCTGAAGGAGTAGGAGAGAGCTAGCCTGAAGGAGTAGGAGAGCTAGCCTGAAGGAGTAGGAGAGAGCTAGTCTGAAGGAGTAGGAGAGCTAGCCTGAAGGAGTAGGCCTGAAGGAGTAGGAGAGAGCTAGCCTGAAGGAGTAGGAGAGCTAGCCTGAAGGAGTAGGAGAGAGCTAGTCTGAAGGAGTAAATTGGAGCTAGCCTGAAGGAGTAGGGGAGAGCTAGCCTGAAGGAGTAGGAGAGAGCTAGCCTGAAGGAGAAGGAGAGCTAGCCTGAAGGAGTAGGAGAGCTAGCCTGAAGGAGTAGGAGAGAGCTAGCCTGAAGGAGTAGGAGAGAGCTAGTCTGAAGGAGTAGGTCTGAAGGAGTAGGAGAGAGCTAGCCTGAAGGAGTAGGAGAGCTAGCCTGAAGGAGTAGGAGAGAGCTAGTCTGAAGGAGTAGGAGAGAGCTAGCCTGAAGGAGTAGGAGAGAGCTAGCCTGAAGGAGTAGGAGAGAGCTAGTATGAAGGAGTAGGATAGAGCTAGCCTGAAGGAGTAGGAGAGAGCTAGTCTGAAGGAGTAGGAGAGGGCTAGCCTGAAGGAGTAGGAGAGAGCTAGTCTGAAGGAGTAGGAGAGAGCTAGTCTGAAGGAGTAGGAGAGAGCTAGCCTGAAGGAGTAGGAGAGAGCTAGCCTGAAGGAGTAGGAGAGAGCTAGTCTGAAGGAGTAGGAGAGAGCTAGTCTGAAGGAGTAGGAGAGCTAGCCTGAAGGAGTAGGAGAGAGCTAGCCTGAAGGAGTAGGAGAGAGCTAGCCTGAAGGAGTAGGAGAGCTAGCCAGAAGGAGTAGGAGAGAGCTAGCCTGAAGGAGTAGGAGAGAGCTAGCCTGAAGGAGTAGGAGAGAGCTAGCCTGAAGGAGTAGGAGAGAGCTAGCCTGAAGGAGTAGGAGAGAGCTAGCCTGAAGGAGTAGGAGAGCTAGCCTGAAGGAGTAGGAGAGAGCTAGTCTGAAGGAGTAGGAGAGAGCTAGCCTGAAGGAGTAGGGGAGAGCTAGCCTGAAGGAGTAGGAGAGCTAGCCTGAAGGAGTAGGAGAGAGCTAGTCTGAAGGAGTAGGAGAGAGCTAGCCTGAAGGAGTAGGAGAGCTAGCCTGAAGGAGTAGGAGAGAGCTAGCCTGAAGGAGTAGGAGAGAGCTAGCCTGAAGGAGTAGGAGAGAGCTAGCCTGAAGGAGTAAGGAGTAGGAGAGAGCTAGCCTGAAGGAGTAGGAGAGAGCTAGTCTGAAGGAGTAGGAGAGAGCTAGCCTGAAGGAGTAGGAGAGCTAGCCTGAAGGAGTAGGAGAGAGCTAGTCTGAAGGAGTAGGAGAGAGCTAGCCTGAAGGAGTAGGAGAGAGCTAGTCTGAAGGAGTAGGAGAGAGCTAGCCTGAAGGAGTAGGAGAGAGCTAGCCTGAAGGAGTATAGCCTGAAGGAGTAGGAGAGCTAGTCTGAAGGAGTAGGAGAGAGCTAGCCTGAAGGAGTAGGAGAGCTAGTCTGAAGGAGTAGGAGAGAGCTAGCCTGAAGGAGTAGGAGAGAGCTAGCCTGAAGGAGTAGGAGAGAGCTAGCCTGAAGGAGTAGGAGAGAGCTAGCCTGAAGGAGTAGGAGAGAGCTAGCCTGAAGGAGTAGGAGAGAGCTAGTCTGAAGGAGTAGGAGAGAGCTAGTCTGAAGGAGTAGGAGAGAGCTAGCCTGAAGGAGTAGGAGAGGGCTAGCCTGAAGGAGTAGGAGAGGGCTAGCCTGAGAGGGCTAGCCTGGGTAAAGGGTCAGCAATGAGCTGCCATGAACTACTCAATGGAATATAGTTCAAGCTAGCCTGGGTAAAGGGTCAGCAATGAGCTGCCATGAACTACTCGATGGAATATAGTTCAAGAAAGACAAGCACTTCACAGAGACATACCACAGGGAGGTTGGCATTTGGCAGTGTCAAGAACAGCTGCTGATGGTTAACAAGACACTAACCATCCCAAGGCAACAAACGAAGAGAGTTTACAGCACTGGCACTAGTACAAAGTGATAGAAATGAATGTGGAGCAGCTGGTGCTCTTGTGAAGTACACTCTACACCAGAAACAAAATATATTTTTTATGTGTCATTTGTTAAAACAAAAATGAAATGTCAGAGTTCTGATAGTTCGGAAGGATCTCATTAACTTCATAAGAAAGGCAGTAGACCTGTGGTAAGAGGCTGGCAGCAAAGACCATGTTTTCAAAGGTATGGCTTAATTGGGAAATTACAGCACATGCCTGATGAGCAGGCAATTTGTGTCCGGGGCAACCCTTGCTTCTACCACCACTTTCAAACTTCAATATCCACCCTTCATCAAACCACTGCAGGACACCATTGGTCCCCCCCCCCCCCCCCCCCCTCCCCATCGTCACACTGTCCTCAGTACACAGTCGCTGTAACCAGAGCAGCTTCAAGTTACCATGTGGAGGTTTAGTTTCGTTTGCCTGCAGACGGCCTAGCCTCTGGATTGACCGATAACTGAAAGGCATGTCCAGTTCTACCATGGCGATATCCCAGGATGTCCCCTGGTGAGGGGGACTGATTACACAGCATTGTCATGGTAACACCTCTCAAGGGACAGAGCCAAAGAGATTATTTTACAAGTGTTCTAGGGTATTCTACGAAGTGGAGTATTCTAGGGCTAGGGTTATTCTAGGGCTAGGGTTATTCTAGGGCTAGGGTTATTCTAGGGCTAGGCACTTCCTAGACTGATGCCTAGTATCCCAGTAACCCAAAGTATCCCAGGAATCTCGGGATATCCTTGGAAGGTCGTGTAGTACTGCACATTTCTCTGAAATACACTCATCACTGATATGCATGGCATTTCAAGGCTATTGATAATTCAGAGATATAGACATTCCACCTCTCAACAACCTCACACAAAACTGTGAAAAATTAACCAAGTGTGTGTCTGCGTGCAGAGACATCCGCGCAGAAGGAGTTGACACATTTGCTGGTCTGGTCACACTACACGTATAAACTATATGTGATGAAGGGTTGTCAAAGCAACCTCAAGGTGGGCTGTATTTCACGCAGGAGGAGGGACTGTATACAGGGGTTAATGCATTAGTGCCCTTCTCCCAGCAGCTGCACTGTTGCTATGCAAAATCTAGGTCGATAAGGTCATGTGATTATCATCGTGAAAGCATCACATGTGCGTGTGCAAAAATGATTCTCATTCATTTGTGACCCACAAATAGGAATACTGTTCTGATGAGCCGCGATGCAACGATAGAAAATGAAGCATAATTAGAATAATATAAGTTCTTTCTCTACATGTGGTCAGGTGGATCTAGCCGAGTCTGAAGAACCATTACACTGCGCTGTCCACAGACAGTCCTACGCTGTTGATTCTAGCTAGCTATAGTAAGCTCCACTATGCGTGTCATGGGGGTTGTGTGACCCAGTTGTGACTACTCCACTTACTCGTGGGGTCCGTATATTCCAATATTCATGATAGCCGCTAACAATCCATGGAGAGGACAGCAACTTCCACTAGCACCAACTGTCTCTCACATCGCAGAGGCCAGAATGGAAGAACAGCTGTTTGCCAAACATCAATGCAGAAATACAGACTATAGACGTCAGTAATGACGCAGCATTAGAAACTGAATATATATAAGTTTATGAATCGTGACACTAATTAGAACAATGCACATGTGGTTACTAGACTATAGCAACTTGTTCTTGGGAGTGTTCCACACACACCAACATAAAGATAGAATACCTTATCAATAATCAACTTGAATTTTACTCTCTCAACATTTGGACTAGATGCTCTACCCTTCATTGGGTATAATTAAAGTATTATATTTACACTGTCACAACTTGTCCGGAAGAGGTCCTTTGAAGTGGTTTCTTGATTAAAGAATAAAAACACCATTCACTCCACTTTGACCCATTCAGAAAGCACGGCTCCAGCCGCTCCTCTGAAGGTCATCTTAGAACACCTTTAGGAAAGAACGCCAGCAAGCTTCAGCTGCTAGCTACGTGTTGGGTCTTTAACCCTTTCCATGTGGCACCAACTATAGCCATAGCCCTTACTATAGCCATAGCCCTAGCCTTAACCATAGCCCCTTACTATAGCCATGGCCCTAGCCCTTACTATAGCCATAGCCCTGGCCTTAACCATAGCCCCTTACTATAGCCATAGCCCTGGCCCTTACTATAGCCATAGCCCTTACTATAGCCATAGCCCTAGCCCTTACTATAGCCCCTTACTATAGCCATAGCCCTAGCCCTTACTATAGCCATAGCCCTAGCCCTTACTATAGCCATAGCCCGAGCCCTTACTAGAACCATAGCCCTAGCCTTAACCATAGCCCCTTACTATAGCCATAGCCCTAGTCTTAACCATAGCCCCCATAGCCCTAGCCCTTACCATAGCCCCTTACTATAGCCATAGCCTAGCCTTTACTATAGCCATAGCCCTAGCCTTAACCATAGCCCCTTACTATAGCCATAGCCCTAGTCTTAACCATAGCCCCTTACTATAGCTATAGCCCTAGCCCTTACTATAGCCATAGCTCTAACCATAGCCCTTTACTATAGCCATAGCCATAGCCCTTACCATAGCCACACCCTAGCCCTTACTATAGCCATAGCCCTAGCCCCCATAGCCCTTACTATAGCCATAGCCCTAGCCTTAACCCTGCACTAGTTATCCCTAGCCCTTAACAATGGCTCTAACTCTAACTATAGCTCTAGCTAGGGAGAACCACACCATTTGGGGGGGGGGGTTTCTTCAAAAAAGCAAAAAATTATAATCCCCCCACCCTCCCTGCCCCATTCTTCTACCTTCACTGTATACTAACTGTGTTTCAAGTTTGAGCTCATTATTGTCAACCATTCTTGAGTTATGATACTTTTTATGCTGCCATTTCCTTATATACTGGTTGAGAAATGGACGAGAAGAAACATGAAAAACATGGCTTCCCCATGGACAACATATAAATGTTTTTAACTCAAGGTAATTTCTTCCTTTAGTAAATAAGTTATATCATCTCAAAGCTTCTTAAAGCTCTTTATTCCCTCTAGTGCATGAATGATCAGTTTTTCAATTTCTCTTGAGACAGACTCCTCACTCCAGTAGAATAAATAAATTGAGTTTTAAGAAACTTTCACAGCACTTGTGGTTTGGTTACTCTGTTAGAGCCATATATGGTAAGTGTTGATGACCCAGCCTTAGTGTCAAGTAATGTCCAAGTGTGTATTTTTAATGGCCTCAGTGCTAATCAAGTAATTAGGCCTTGGTGGCCACTATGCAAATATCATTGTTGCAGAGCACACAAGAAGCATCCCTTGAGACCAAAACTATCCAACATGGAGCACGATGAAGCATTAAGAAGTTGTGGCATGTGTCAAAAAACAATACAAAAATGGTCGGGTCCTCC
This sequence comes from Cladorhizidae sp. MBARI D1340-BT2, assembly GCA_028752905.1. Taxonomy (NCBI): domain Eukaryota; kingdom Metazoa; phylum Porifera; class Demospongiae; order Poecilosclerida; family Cladorhizidae; species Cladorhizidae sp. MBARI D1340-BT2. Next base: position 34,143,609 of record JAQNBH010000017.1, read on the forward strand.
CTTAACTTAGCCCCAACTAAACCCTAGCTCTAACTATAGCCCTAGACCATAGCTCTAGCCCTAACTATAGCCCTAGCCCTAACTATAACCCTAGACTATAGCCCTGGTCCTAACTAGAAACCTAGCCCTAATTATAGCCCTAGCCCTAACTATAACCAGAACCTAACTATAGCCCTAGTCATAACTATAGCCCTAGCCCTAACTATAGCCCTTGCCTAAATGTAGCCCTAGCCCTAACTATAGCCCTAGCCCTAACTATAGCCCTAGCCCTAACTATAATCTTAGCACTAGCCCTAACTATAGCACTAGCCCTAACTATAGCCCTAGCCCTAACTGTAGCCCTAGCCCTAACTATAGCCCTAGCCCTAACTATAATCTTAGCACTAGCCCTAACTGTAGCCCTAGCCCTAACTATAGCTCAGCCATAACCAGTACCAGCACTGAAGGCATTCCCAGGAGTAACACACAGCAGAGCTGTTTCCGAGACAAGGCTCCAACCAGCTGCCAGTTGTCAGTGGTGCAAATAATAGGGCCAATTAGGAAAACGATTATCAATCATCAAAACACCATTATCTACCGCTCCACAGATCTGGCAAGGCTGGATTGGATGGACTATGGCTTCTCCTAGTCACTGCATGCTACACCACTCAGCTTAGCAGCAGGGGGTAGGGAAATCGGAGACAGCATGCGTGCCTTTGAAGCACAGAAGATGGAGGCTTCTAATATTTCCAACTAACCACACTGTTTTGGAAACACTGCAATCCACACACTTGTTCCAGCGCATTAAATATTCAGCATGCAATTTCAAAATTCTCATGGTGGAATAGGATGGGAGGTTGTCATGGAAACACTGGTATGATCCTTGATGCACTCCAGCACTATACCCACGAAGTTGATGCTGCTCAGGAATTCCTGGAATGTTCTTCTCTGGGATTTTCTTCTCTCTACTGGAATATTCATGATTGCAGTAGTCAGGCCTAACCTGCTGCTACCAAGGTTACTTGCTTTCAAAGCTAAACTTACAGACAGGTGGGCCTGCTCCTTTGAAATTCCCATTGCAGCTACTATCAAAACATCCACTGGAACCTAAAATACCACTTATGTGGGCAAAGATGTTTAATTAACACTTGCAGGTCAGCCCCCTCAGTCCACTAGTAATCAATTGTTTGAAATGCCATGTGGGCAAAGATGTTTAATTAACACTTGCAGGTCTGCCCCCTCAGTCCACTAGTAATCATTTGTAAGGATGGGCAACTCTAATCTCACGGACAAGACGTAGAATCAAATATCGTCTGGTGATTCGAGTCAGGTGTTCATGAGGCAGGCACGGAATGTCAACACTGCAATCCTATTGGTCACCGTCATCACACGTTACTGTGAGTGAACAGTTCCTCCACAGGTATTTCATATTTGGCCACATAAATGATGTTTGGACACACCAACCCCCAGGAGCTGCCAGAGGACACCGCATTGGCACATCAATTCACTCACCAGATATAGTGCATGTATATGTCTGCCTCGCAACAGTAAGATAGCTCCTAGCTACAAGGCCTGTAACACCAAAAGTGGTCCAGGCCCAAAAGTGGTTCAGCCTACAAATGGTCTAGCAAAAAGTAGTCCAGGCTGAAAATGGTCCAAGCTAAAAGTAGTCCAGTCCAGCTAAAGGTGGTCCGGTCCAGCTAAAGGTGGTCTAAGCTGAAAGTGGTCCAGGCAGGAAGTGGTTCGGTACCTAGTAACTTGCTGGTGTAAAAACTGTTTAAGGTATTGGGTATTGAGGCACTGGACTGCTTTCAAAGCAGAGTCTAGACACTCACAGCTTTGTAGGTGCCTAGTGGGTCAGTGCCAGCTCAGCTCCCAGGGTAGGGCCTAGACACTCACAGTTAAGCAGGTGCTTAGTGGGTGCCAGCCCAGCTCCCAGGGCAGCAGAGCCTAGACACTCACAGTTAAGCAGGTGCCTAGTGGGTGCCAGCTCAGCTCCCAGGGTAGCAGAGCCTAGACACTCACAATTCAGCAGGTGCCTAGTGGGTGCCAGCCCAGCTACCAGGGTAGCAGAGCCTAGACACTCACAGCCATGAGTGCCAGCTCAGCTTAGAAGAGGGCCTAGGAAGCTACCTCGTGGTTAGGAGGATCAAGGCAAGACAAAGGTTAGATGCAAGAACCAGAGCACTAGGAATGGCCAGAATCAGGGGGGGGGGAAATCGGGGAAACCAATTTTGGCACCGGTAAATTTCCCCCCTTTCATGATGACAGTGCTGTTGAATAATTCATGAGGCTATCAACATTTTGCCCAGTTCTTAATAAGAGCAATAGCCTTGTTGTTATAGCAAAAAGCAAAACCAACACAACCACTTTGCAGCATATGGTGAGGCACGTAGGTGCACATTCCAAACCACTGCGGTTCCAGTTTAGCCTCTCCCAAGAAACAATCTACAACATTTTTTATCTCCCCACCCTTTTTTAAAATACCTTTTCAGCACAACTCGATTTTCAGCACAACTCGAATGAATTATGACCAATTAGCTATAAATATATGTGTGCATGTGTGTGTGTAATTGATGATTTGTGATATGCTAGCATCATCTCAAACTAACCAAGCCAGTGGTCAGAAAGTTTACAAAATAGCCAAGCCTTTCCACTGGCATCACGGATGCTCCAAGCATCAACTGGCCAACACTCAAGAAGTTCTAATCCCAGCCGGCCCTAACCTTGGACCTCGCTAGTCGATCCCAGCATCGTCACGGCGTTGAATATAATTTAGCATGCCTATACCAGCACACTGAGTGTTCTTGAAACTGCAAAGCTCTCTCTTCAGCAGTGATCTTTCCCTTGGCGGTGGGTGGTGCAGCTGTTGTCCATTGCTTAGCTCTAAGAAGATGCTCGAGACACTGCTCAGCCACAGAAACCATTGTGTGTATGGTGGGGGTGGGGGGGGGTTCAAAGTACATTCATCAGTTTCCCATGGCAACATATATATATGAACAGATGGCCTGATAAGCATTGTGTCGTCAGTGCGGGGAATTGTCAGCCGTGTTGCACAAGTCAACCAGCTTCTTCAAGATGGCAGTAGCCGAAACACAAACACAAATACTGGGCGTGAAAACAAAGCTCTCCTACAATTAGTTGCATCAAACGTGTGGCATGAAACTTGTTGCATGGGCATGGATGAAATGTGCCACATGGAACATGTTGCTCGCTTCACATTATACTAACATTGCTGACACAGTTCAGCACGAGTAAGTATTAGTCAACAGATACCACGGTAACTAGCTATTACTGGGAGTACTACTCCCAGTAATGGCCAGCCACGATCAACTGTCGATGTCTCAGGTTCTTCCCACCTTACCCTGGCCAGGGCTAGGGCAAGGATTACACTGGCCAGGGCTAGGACAAGGATAAAGGGGAAAGAACTTCGCATTCGGGACATCCATAGTTGACCTCTCTGGGTTGTCCGGCGGCAACACTGAATCAGCCTGACAACACCAGCGTGGTGAGTTGTATACCTCACTATTTAGAAGTGGTGAGCTGTACACCTCAGCTATTTAGAAGTGGTGAGCTGTACACCTCAGCTATTTAGAAGTGGTGAGCTGTTCACCTCAGCTATTTAGAAGTGGTGAGCTGTTCACCTCAGCTATTTAGAAGTGGTGAGCTGTACACCTCAGCTATTTAGAAGTGGTGAGCTGTTCACCTCAGCTATTTAGAAGTGGTGAGCTGTTCACCTCAGCTATTTAGAAGTGGTGAGCTGTTCACCTCAGCTATTTAGAAGTGGTCAGCTGTACACCTCAGCTATTTAGAAGTGGTGAGCTGTACACCTCAGCTATTTAGAAGTGGTGAGCTGTTCACCTCAGCTATTTAGAAGTGGTCAGCTGTACACCTCAGCTATTTAGAAGTGGTGAGCTGTACACCTCAGCTATTTAGAAGTGGTGAGCTGTACACCTCAGCTATTTAGAAGTGGTGAACTGTACACCTCAGCTATTTAGAAGTGGTGAGCTGTACACCTCAGCTATTTAGAAGTGGTGAGCTGTACACCTCAGCTATTTAGAAGTGGTGAGCTGTTCACCTCAGCTATTTAGAAGTGGTGAGCTGTTCACCTCAGCTATTTAGAAGTGGTGAGCTGTTCACCTCAGCTATTTAGAAGTGGTCAGCTGTACACCTCAGCTATTTAGAAGTGGTGAGCTGTACACCTCAGCTATTTAGAAGTGGTGAGCTGTTCACCTCAGCTATTTAGAAGTGACCAGCTATTTAGACAAGTTTTTCAAGTGTCCACATATTGTGGACTTACCTCAAGTCCGTCATGACCTTTGACCCTTGTCCTCTCCATTATGACATCCACTCTCTATAGACAATGTGCAGGGAGTGGTGTGGATATGGGGAGAGGTGTGTGTGTGTGGGGGGGGGGGGGGGGGGGGGGGGTGAGGGAGTAGTGTGGGGGAGTAGTGTGGGGGAGTAGTGTGGGGGAGTAGTGTGGGGGAGGTGGTGTGGGTGTGTGTAGAGAAAGGAAACAGAGAGGGGAAGCAAATGAAGTAACATAAGCAGACACAAAACAAGTCAAGAACATTGGAACAAGAGCATCCATTAATAAGTCCATGGTCTTGGCAGTGTACAAGACTACATGCTCTCCCCTGGCATTAGAACAAGAGCATCCATTAATAAGTCCATGGTCTTGGCAGTGTACAAGACTACATGCTCTCCCCTGGCATTGGAACAAGAGCATCCATTAATAAGTCCATGGTCTTGGCAGTGTACACTACTACATGCTCTCCCCTGGCATTGGAACAAGAGCATCCATTAATAAGTCCATGGTCTTGGCAGTGTACATGACTACATGCTCTCCCTGGCATTGGAACAAGAGCATCCATTAATAAGTCCATGGTCTTGGCAGTGTACAGGACTACATGCTCTCCCTGGCATTGGAACAAGAGCATCCATTAATAAGTCCATGGTCTTGGCAGTGTACAAGACTACATGCTCTCCCTGGCATACCACTCTGTCTCATTGGCCTGCATATATCTGCAGATCATGCTCATCTTTCCTCCTCGTCCCCTCGCATGTCACTTCCTGTCTCAATGCTGCCCCAGGGAGCACTACATTACCTCATCACTGCACACTCCATCACGACATTCTCATGGTCAAGACATCGTAACCTGCTCAGAACTTACATCTCTCCATCTTATAGAAGGCTTATGACTATACTAACTACCTAAGTCAAGATATTTCCTGCCCTTCTCCTTTTCCTTGCAAATCTAGACAGTTGTTTTCCTCTCCGTCAGTTCTCCTTGGCTGGCATCTCCATCTGCTTCTTACATTTCTCCAGTGCTGTAGCTTAGCTTGCCTTCTGCTGGCTTCTCAAGCTTTTAGCTTCTCGCCCAGAATAAGTGAGTGCATGTAGGGAGCTCTTGACCTCCATTGTGAACGAACGATTAGAACCCTTCCCTTCCATTTTTTTGGCATGTGCACTCAGAGGACTTAGATATGTGTGGATATACACATAGAAAGATAGATAGATAGATAGCCACTCCAGCATGATATTTTGAGAACCGAGACAAAAAGGGAGGGAAGTCGTCACACCTCCATTAGTGGTAATCACTGACAAGCAGTCTGCTACATACACCTCCATCCTCACTGCTCAAGCGAGTGTCTACAGTGTGAAAGAGACTTGTAACAAAGGGACAGGTACGCGGTAACAGACTCACAGGATGACAGAAGAAGTCATTCGGTTCTGTTTCAGTCATTCATATCTGAGTGGTATCATTGCAGCTATCCGGTTGCTATGCATAAATAAAAAATATAAAAAATTAATTAAACTTGTATGGTACTCCATGAACAGGAAGTGGTCTCTGTATGCATGTATCACGCCCAGAGTGACAGATTGTATTATAGCAGAGATATCCGCACCTAAGGTGCAGGAATGAACTCGTCCTTATTGCTGATCAAAACCGATATTTTTCTGGAGACCCACACTAGCAACCATTGCAAGTGACTGCGGTGTTCTTCTAATAGAGTAGGGCTAGAGGCAGCCTCGTTGGTAAACTGCCTGCATTATGTGAGCTCTAACGCAGCTGGCGTAGTTCGTCGGTGATGCCGCCATGTTGTTTAATTTGTGGGCTATCATCTGGAATGTGAAAAGCACATCCACAAAATGGCCGACAATGACGATGGAGGCTTCCAGGAGCTAGGAGTCAATTTTTTTTTTTTTAAGAAAAGAAATTTTTTTTGGGGGGGGGGGGGGGGGGGGGGGGATTAATTATTTCCCCACCTAAATGGAGGCTACCAGGAGCTTGAGGTCAATTTGGGGGCAGGGAAGTGAATTATTTCCTGCCTAAAACTATCTCCAGATCATGCTGATTCAGAATAAATCTAGTTTGTGGAGTCTATTCTCTATTCCTAGTAGCTTTCATATGCATAGAAGACAAACAGAGAGACACGGCCAGACACACGACCTTTATATATACACAGGTAGTGTTGCTCACACAGGGATGTTCTAGTACAAAGAAACTACTGGGGAAAACATCTGTAGAGGCCATGCTCAAGATAAACCTGTGTTACAAAGAGCGGTAACAAGATACCTGACAAGGTCGTGTAAGGGGGAGACTCAGCTCATTATTCCAAACCTGTTCAATTTTTTTATTTTTAATAATAATGTCAACAAATAATAAACTATGACGCTACGAAACTAGTGGCCAGGGAGTCATGGAGCCTGCCTCAACCAATCTCTGCCTTTCTGTGTGCACGCCGATATTGTTCTGGGGTGGTACACTACTGCCACTGGCTGCCTCAACTATCTTCTTTAATCTCTGCCTTTCTGTGTGCACGCTGATATTGTTCTGGTGTGCTACACCACCGCCACTGGCTGTTCAAGGAGCTTCACATACTGTCCGTTTACTTAGTCGAATCTTAAAGAGTAGTTGCTGTAAATCAAGTGACCTCTGTCTCGCAGCGTTTCCTGTTTGGCTCCTCCTTAGACTAGCAGAACGAGTGGTTGCTTGCAGCTGCTGCTTGGTTACCATGAACTTCCACCTCCGCACCCACAGAGAGCTGCACTCCACTCTCATCGCCAGGTGGCACTACAAATTCTGCTTCGTGTATGCTACAGTGTCGTTTCATTGGGTCTCGATATGTGAGATTGTTGCTTGATGAATCTCATCACAGCACTTCCTGTAGTACACTAGACACTTCCTTCACTAAACTAGATACGGTTGTTTAGCTGGATTAAGAGGCCTCTTATAGCATTCGACAGCATGAAAATGGCTGCCCTGACACTAGCAGGTACGCCTACACACACACATAGTCAATTTCCTGCATGCATGGACTGACGAGTCGCCATAATGGCCTAGCCGCAAGCATGGAGAAGAAGGGTAGGCCATCTCTCTAACCATTGCACACTGCTCAGCTGGGATTGTTGCACATTCATATCATGTCTACAAATATACCTGGTCCCAGTACTGGAAGAAAGATGGATTGTCGCACATGGATATCATGTCTACAAATATACCTGATCCCAGTGTGCTGGAAGAAAAGACTGACTCTCAAGAAGGAAGACACATAATGACACCTGGTGCTTTGCAGTGAAGGCAGGAACCAATAGCAACATAGGTGCTTAACAGAGAGTAGGCACACGCACACATTATCATATCCCAAAACGGGTTGCAATAGCCGTTTTGGTGAGTGGCATGGTAGGGAGTGAGTGTGGTTTACACCAAGTGCCTGCCGTGAAAATGCAGTCAATTTTTAAAACACCGTTAAGTCTGAGAATAGCTTCAAATTTCTCTTCAACTTTGCTAGGCCTCAGTACAATATATATATATATATAATCTTAGATTGACTGCAGTGGTTTGTGTTTGCTCTCTGTAGCATCACTCTTTATGGAATTCTTTACATAACATACTAATTCAACCCAAAAGAAGAAGAAAATCGCTGAACAATCAGCCAGCCACACACACCCACCCCAAGCCAGTTTCTTGACTTCTGTGACTTAATTAAATCAGCAAATAAGGAGAGGTGGTGGACTGGTAGATGGGAAGTTGTCCTGGTTGTTTGAGCAGGCGGACTGGTAGATGGGAAGTTGTCCTGGTTGTTTGAGCAGGCATCTCTACAGAGCACCATCATCTCTCTGTTGGCACACCCCTCTATTTGTTAAGCATTGGTCGTGACCATGTTTCACAATTGAAGGTCTGTGTTCCTTCCATTGCTGACGACTGGACAAACCTGTAGATGCAATGTCCACGCCCAACACCTTCCAGGCTCTGCTCTGCGACAGTTAATCGGTTCAACGTCCCTTCCAGCTAGTCATATAGATGAACTCGGCGATTCGTACCTTAAATAGATTACTGTCCGAATGTTGAAGCGCATCTTAAGTGCCTCTAGTCCTGAACAACTGCCTTCAGGTCAATCCTCATTAGTCGTATCCTCATTAGCAAGCTATTGGTTCTCTCCTCTTGTGGATGAGTTCCTACACACCTGAAGTAGATGCTGCGGAACTGAAAAGAGGATGGAGGATAGAGCTAAGAGAAAGGTGGTGTCATTGCCTCTGAAAACTCCACCGTAACAGTAGCTACAGCATAGGCTCGCCTGTATCTAGCCAACTTATTTGCCTTACAAACAGTGTCTGAACAACATCTGGCCTCTCCAAGCTCAAGGGTGAAGTTCTATTTAAAACACACTCACTACATTTTTAATTTTTTAATGCTGTCTTGCCAACTCTTGAGGCAACATTGGATCTGGAATGCAATTTGCGCTAATTTGACTTATGTCTGTGCACGGGCATTGCTTAATTAAGCAGCTGCTCACTGTAAAGCTCCCATTTTCTTGCTGACATGACACAAAGCACATTATTTCAAGCATGGGAGCTGGACAAGGTATTTTTAATCTGAGCATGCCCAATGGACTGCTAGGAAATAGTAATAAACAAAGGAGAGAGAGGGAAAAAACTGACTGGACAATTTCTGATGTTTCTGGAAGCCCTTTAGCTGAGGAAGACTGTGGAATCACCTTTGCTTACTGGGAGTCACTCTCCTGAGGAAGTCTGCAGGGACACCTTTCCTTACTGGGAGTCACTCTGCTGAGGAAGGCTACAGAGACACCTTTCCTTACTGGGAGTCACTCTGCTTAGGAAGGCTACAGAGACACCTTTCCTTACTGGGAGTCACTCTGCTGAGGAAGGCTACAGAGAGATCTTTCTTTACTGGGAGTCACTCTGCTGAGGAAGGCTACAGAGACACCTTTCCTTACTGGGAGTCACTCTGCTTAGGTAGGCTACAGAGACACCTTTCCTTACTGGGAGTCACTCTGCTTAGGTAGGCTACAGAGACACCTTTCCTTACTGGGAGTCACTCTGCTGAGGAAGGCTACAGAGACACCTTTCCTTACTGGGAGTCACTCTGCTGAGGAAGGCTACAGAGACACCTTTCCTTACTGGGAGTCACTCTGCTTAGGAAGGCTACAGAGACACCTTTCCTTACTGGGAGTCACTCTGCTGAGGAAGGCTACAGAAAGATCTTTCCTTACTGGGAGTCACTCTGCTGAGGAAGGCTACAGAGACACCTATCCTTACTGGGAGTCACTCTGCTTAGGTAGGCTACAGAGACACCTTTCCTTAATGGGAGTCACTCTGCTGAGGAAGGCTACAGAGACACCTTTCCTTACTGGGAGTCACTCTGCTGAGGAAGGCTACAGAGACACCTTTCCTTACTAGGAGTCACTCAGAATCCCTTCGCTCCTGAGAAAGAAGGCACTCCTACGATGGACCTTGGTCTATTACGCATAACCTTTTGTTTGCTTACCTCAAGGGAACCGATTCTCACACAAAACTGAAGCTTATTATATTTGTGCATTCTAATATGAAATTTGAAAAGACTATTGCCCCCCCAGTGCGCCGTAATCCCTGATAAGGGAGGGTATACCCCCGCCCCCCACCCCAACACACACACACAAAAAAAAAGTTGTAGATATAATTTAAAAAGCGACCACACTAAGTGGGAGCAAGGAGGTTAAGGGTGGTAATAAGCAGTTTTTAATATATAAGCACATAGCAGGTAAATCTGCCCTGTCCTGCCTGGCCAACTACCTCCCCCTCCCTTCAACTCTTCGTCTCGCACTAATTAGGAACAATTAGTCACAATACACGTAAACAGCAGAGATCCAGTTCAGCTCCATTGTGGAGGTTTGTAATGGACTAGCCAGCCTTATTTGGTGCACATAGCAATTAGAGGGCTCAGACAGTCTCTGTAGCTAATGATGGATACACAGCATTTGAATGCCACACCAAAGAAGATGCATTAGCGGCCTCAAGGGCACTTGCCCACCTCCTAGGCAGTTCAGGAAAATCAATTTAAATCCAGTATCCAGGTAGCCTTGAGCTCTGTGGTCTGTCTCAAGATGAGTATGACCTGTAGTGTGACCATTTAAGCTTGGGTGGTCTGGCTCAAGATGAGTATGCCCTAACGTAAGCAATTAAGCTTCTGTCAGAGGTGAATATGTCTCAAGATGAGTATACCAGTAGTGTGACATAAGCAATTAAGCTTCTTCAGGTAGTCTGTCGGAGGTGAATATGTCTCAAGATGAGTATACCAGTAATGTGACATAAGCAATTAAGCTTCTTCAGGTAGTCTGAATATGTCTCAAGATGATTATGCCAGTAGTGTGACATAAGCAATCAACACTTCACCTACGCACTTAAAGTGGGCAACTCATAACTGGCCATCTGGTAATAAATTTCCAGATTCCATAGCCTTTTCTTGAAGCCAGAGTTCGTTCTCCAACATAGCTCCAGTGAGTGAGCATCTCACTAAAAACCTTGACTGCTGTCCATACAGTGTTTATGCATCACTTCCTGACTGGCTACTGAAAGCCAAGATTTACACCACTGCTTGTGCAAGACTATCCTGTTGAAATGCTTGTCCAGCTGCACCCAAAACAGATCTCTAGTACTTCTCCCCACCCCCTCCAAATTCCCAAAGCCACAAATTCATTTTAGCAAAAATCCACCTGATTATTATTTTTATAGCCAAAAAAAAAAAAAAAAAAAAAAAAAAAAGCCTTTTTTTTTTGGTTTGAGGAATCCGTATTTATTTGCAGGCACACAATAGCTTAGTGCAGCAACCCCCCACTGCCTGTATCTATAAAGTAGAATGTTGTATGAATTATTCCTGCCTCTATCACCATGGAGGCAGAAGTTAAGCCCATTTAATTAACTATCTGAAGGAAGGAGGGAAAGGAGGGAGAGAGGTGAGGAGCTAGGTTGAAAGCTAGGTTTGGAACCTTCCATATCACCATGGAAAGGTAATAAAAAGCAGGGGGGAAGCTGACATGTGATGCCTCGTTGACTGCAGGGTATCAATTAGTCCACCTCTCAGCATCACATGGGTCCATGCAGGTCACATTCTAGCTTCTCAATTAGACAGTTCACAGTTCTCCAGGATCAATTTTCAGGGTGAGTGATAAAACATCAAATATTTACCACCAGCAGTCATCAAACGCACGCACATATGCATGTCCCCTGAACAACTCACACACACCTTCCCCTTCACATACCTTTCTTCTCTCCTCTCTCTCCTCTCCCAGCTTCCTTTCTTCTTCGTCCCCAGTCACCTCCACAGTTATCTCCACGTGATCAAAAGCCGACTCGGAGTCTCCAGCGTCGGATGATCGCACACCGCCATTGTCTAATCGGCCTATGCCCCCATCATCTAATCGGCCCACGCCCCCATCATCTAATCGGTCCTCACCATTGACAACCTTCGATCCATTATCAGTTTTAGGATTGATGTCCCTCGTCACATCCTCTTCTCCTATTCCTTCTGCACTGTCCAGGATGTCCCCTAGCCGGGGCAACTTGGACTGCAACTCTTTGCTCAGTGAGGTCTGCAATGAGATGATTTGGCCAGCCCTTTGAGCTGCAGCTTGGGTAAAGGGTGGAGGTGTTTCAGACACCACCGAACTGTCTGCTGCAGGAGGGCTCGTTGGTGGAGCCTCGTTATCTGCCGTAAGAGCTGAACTTACTGGCACCTCACCAACACCATTGCTATCTGGCCGTACAGAAACTTCAGTCTCGATGATGACCATCACATCGTCGGTTCCTTTCTCCTGGTCCATCACGACATCCGGCTTTGGTTTCAGGGTGACTATGTCCTTCACAGGCTCCCCCTTCGAGCTTGATTTGGTGGTCTTTGTTACATTCAGCCTCTTCCCAGCGGTGCTGATATGTCTTCCACCACTTATCTTGGGAGAAGCCTTGCCGATTACCTTAGTGGGAGCTCTGGGGCTGCTCAAAGATGTTGCTCTAGCAGTGGTCGTCTTGGGGGCCGTTTTTGCAAGTGTCTTGGGAATTCTGGAAGAAGGCTTGGTCACATCCACAGGTTTCTTGACTCCAACTGAAGCAGCTGCATCTTTCCCGCTGCCGGCGGCCTTGGCGGCAGACACCACTCTCGGACCAGCGCTCGAGGTTGTTGCCGCTTTCCCAGAGGCAGTGGAGGAGGAGAAAGATGAGGCCCCTGGCCTCACTATTTTGGTCCCACTGGTTGCCGAGCTACTGGCTTTCGCTCGTGTCGCAGACTTTGAAGGAGCACTGCCAATCCCCAAATGTGTTAAGGAAGGTGCTGGTGCCCTCATTTGCTTGCTGGGTGCTGCTTTGTCAGTAGCACCAGGCACTGCTTTCCTAGTAGTGCTGGGCACTGTTTTGTCAGTAGTACTCCCAGGCACTGTTTTCCTAGTAGAGCTGGGCACAGCTTTGCAAGCAGTGCCAGTGGAAGCAGTGACAGAAGTCCGAGCCGACTGTGGACGAGATGAGGTAGGAGCCACTCGAGTTGCTACCTTGATCCCCTGCGGATTGGAAGAGGTCAACTTGGAACCCAGGGGCCGGCTGGGTGCAACGACTGTTTTTGATGGAGACGGTTTTGTTGAAGCTACTGCAGTAGGAAATGCTGATCGAGAGGAGGTAGGAGCTACAGGCTTAGAAACCTTGCTGGGGATTGTAGCAACTCCATTGGAGATGCCTTTTGGGGAGGCTGCAGAGGTGCCTGTGTTTAGACCTGATGTAGGCTTCTTTGTAGCTAATGCTCTGCTACTAAGTGAGGACAAAGTGGTCTTGTTTCCAGGTGGTGCTTTAGCTCCATCTGTAGTATCTGCTGACCTTGGAGGGGCTGATTTAGAAACCGGTATCACAGATGATTCCTTCCCACCTGGTTTGCTAGTGGCTTTGGCTGAAAGGGGCAGTGAGGCCACCTTGTCCTTCGTGGTCGTCTTCCTGGCAGCGTCCTTTCTCTTTTCTTCCATGGCCTTTCGTTTCTCTGCCACGATGGCTCTCTCATGTTGTTCTTTGCTCTGTTTTTCTTCCAGCCTTTTCTTCTTCTCTGCCTCCTGTTCCTCTTTCAGCTTCTTCAGCCTGCCATCCTTCACCTTGGTAGCACCAGCGCCTTTATTAGTCAAGGAAGGAGCAGAGCTCTTGGTTGTAGTTGCCTTTGTCGCAGTTGGCCTAATTCTTCCCGAAAGAGGCTTCTTTACTGTAATAAAAATAATTTGTCATATTCATCCAATACTGTAGTGACATTTTAAACCAATATTGTTAGTTATCTATAGAGCTTAGTGCAGATGTGGCTAGCCAGATTACTACAATGTCCATCATGGCTTACTAACCCAACCTGACATTTTGGCTTACTAACCCAACCTGACATTTTGGCTAGCTGCCAGATGTACATAATATATATAATACAGAACTGTATTGGCGGTACTAGCTAGATGACGAGAAAGTATCCGGCTAGACGCTAAGAAAATAGCTGGCTAGACGCTAAGAAAATAGCTGGCTAGCACACAGCCAGAGCTAAATATTTGCATACCTTCTCTTCGTTGCAGTTCTTGCAAAGTGGTGGGGTTGGATGCCATTTTGGTCGCCATAACCTGGACACCTACCGCACGGATACCTCCTCTGAACGAAAATGCCACTTACTGATCCCAAGTCCGGAAGATGTCTGAGACTTGCCAATAGCACGCTGGAATGTCAATCATATCGCGAACAATAACTACTAAACCATAAAACGTGACACTCACGTGACTCGAGCTACTATTCATAACTAACATCAATTTTGAATCTTACCGTTTCTTCTTAGCTACTTAGCTAGTTGTCTTTCTGACAAGTTATGTGCTGTACAACATGGTTTTTGTCACATCTACGACTCCTTTCACGAAAGTGCGCCAAATATAATTTCAAACAGTCGTTTGCTAAGGTGAAGGGTGAAGGGACAGTACATGTGGTAAAAATAATTCAACCAAGTGTGTTACATGCGCAGTCCCTCATTCCTATGACAGCTGCTCTTGCTGAGACTTGGCTACATGTTGTAAACACTTTCCCCTCCATAACAGGTATTCCACTCAAAGCAAAGCTACCATTTGAGTAATAAACACCCCTTCCATGCAGCTGTTTTACAGATGCTAAATGTTTCACACTCACAGAGACACGCAGAACAAATCATGTGATGGAGGTGAGACAAACTCTTGTCTGGCAAGAACACACTGTTATGACTGTGAGGAAAGGGTCTAGTGTGCGTAGATATTGTATCATTAATTCTTTCTTTTGAATATCTTTAAAAAAATTTTTTTTTAATCGAGACAAGAAATAAAAAATGCGGATTTTTAATGGCTGATGGTAAACTGTTAGAGTGTCAAAGTGTATCGAGGTAGTAAGCTAGCCTCTGTGGTAACTGTTATAGCTATATAGTGAGTTCATAAACATGCCATAATATATGTGATGAGAAGTATGAAAATAGGCAACTACACCTTACCCTCTCCACCCCATCCTTCCTGTGTCGCTGCTCAACCACTTTCAGGTGCATTTTTGTTACAATATGCCATTTTTACATCATCTATATAGTCATTTTCATCTATATAGCCATTTTCAAGCATTAGTTAATAATAACAATAATAATGTCTCCACTTCTTTTCAATATTTATTTGATGGAAATGGTTATTTGATGGGGAATGGCAGAGGAATTGGAGAGAGCTGAGCTAGGAGTCAAAGTGGAAGGCTGCTGGTGTGGGGAACTGATGATGTTGTTCTTCTGGCTGACTCGGGGTTGGAACTGCAAGCTATGTTGGATGTGGTACAGGCATATGTGTTAAGGTGGAAGATGAAATTTAATTAGCAAGAAGAGCAAGGTCATGGTAGTAGGGAAGAAGGAAGCAGAAGTGCATTGGAGGATTGGTGAGGATATATTGGAAGAGGTCAAAGAATTCAAGTACTTAGGAATATGGTTTGATAGGAAGCTAAGGGGTAATGTTCAGTTAGAAAAGAAGGCAGACGAGTGGGTTGGAAAGGTAATATGGATGAGTAGAGTGAATGGGCAGGTGGAAGTAGACAGAGGAAGAATGGTGTGGGAGCTTCTAGCGAGACCCAGTATGGAGCATGCAGCCGAAATGTGGTGGACAGGAGGACGGAATGCTTGCAAGAAGTTGGAGTCAGCACAGATGAGAGTGGGTAGGAGACTGTTGGGGGCAAGTAACACAGTAGCAGCAGTGGCAATATGGGGAGATATGGGGTGGAGGAAGCTAGAGGAGAGGAGGGAAGAGATGAAGGTTTTGTTTGGCAAGGTGTTGGAACAGAGCAGATTGGTAAAAGTTGTTGTAAATAAACTAAGAGAGGATGGAGGAATTGGATGGTGGGGAGAATATGAGATCTTGAGGAGAAAGTATGAGATAAACAATGAGGTTGGGTCAGTGCGAAAGTGAAGGTGAGAAATGAGAAGGACTGGGAGGAGGAAGTAAACGGAAAGAGTATGCTGAATTTTTATAAATCGGCAAAGAATGGTTCAAAGGTAGAGAGAGGAGGTCCATGCATGGCCAGGAAGGTGTGCGGTTGCAATTTCGACTGAGGACTGCATCAGCTGGTTGTTAGAGGATAAGAAGAGATGTGGGATAGTTAGGGATGAGAGGTGTATAATGTGTGATAGTGGAGCAGGGGGAGGATGTGGAACATTTCTTGGTGACATGCGGGGAATTTGAGAGGGATCGGCTAGTACTGATGGATGAGGTGCGCAGAATTGTAGGGGCAGGACAGTGGCTGGATGAATTTAGAAGAGTGAGTAAGGATGGAAAGGTGGCATTGCTTTTGGGGAAAGATGTGGAGGGAGTAAGTGATGCAGTGATGGAAGAGGTGGGCGAGTGTGTTATGTATTGGGTAGGGAAGTGGTGGCAGAGGAGAAAGGAACTGTTGTATGGTGAGCTGAGGAATGATCTTTGGTCCCCTCCCGTCCACGCCTCCTTGAGCAGCGGGACACTCGTAACTTAATATTGTGGATAATTTTATTAAGTACTGTTGAATTTTTAATATAGATTGTTATTAGGTTAGTTACTATTCCACTGTGCTGTAATATATAATTGAAGGCTCAGTAATATATAATTGAAGGCTCAGTAATATATAATTGAAGGCTCAGCAATATCAAGATTAAATCATAATGATAATAGTAGTAGTAATGAACTGCTGCTGCTACAACTAATATTACTACTACTACCACTATTAATTATCATCTTCATCATCATAGTCATTATAAGGCAACTAGCTAACTAATAAAAGTATCATAAACTGTGTCTTCAGCTGTCAGCCGAGCAGCTACACATTTTTGCATGAATCAGAATAACTGTATATACACACCAACACATCAGACAGACAAAGATGGGCATAATTTTACATGCATAGTCTCAAGAGTTGAGACCCAGCAACAGGGTAGCTGCAGCCCTACATCTTGATTGAAGCGTTGATCCCTAGGAGTTAATGTGGATGTGCAGCACCTCCTTCACGAAACTCTCTCCATTTGCTCTTCATCAGTGGGAAACGTACGGAATGTCGACTGACAACGGTGAGTTGTATTTGGGCAATGAAGTCGGATTATCAACAAGATTGGGTGGTTGCACATGTGGGTCTCGACTCTCAGACTGCACGCACCTCGTCTCGTCTTATGCGTTAACTGTGATTTGTGAATCACGTGCTTGAATGCGAGTGTGGAGCGCTGCGTTCTTTTCGTGTGATTTTGTATTCACTCTGATGAAGACTAAGTCTTCAGGTTGAAATGTTAGCAATAAAAACAAAAACAGAGAATCCTTAAAGTATTTGGTGTCAGTTTGGTGTCAGTTTGGCTTCCGTCCTGGCCGGGAGGCATTGCTGTTTGCTACTATGACTGGCACGTCTGTCTAGACTCTGGTACCTCTGTAGCTACAGTGTTTTTCGATCTGTCAAAGGCCTTTTGACAGAGTACCTCATCGTGCGCTCCTTTCTTCTTTTACTAATACTGGTATTTCAGGTTCTCTATTGCGCTGGTTTTCTAGCCACCTATTGGATCACATAGGCGTAGCAAGGGGTGAGGCGGAGAGGCGCTCGCCTCACCAATATTTTCCACTAACCACACCCCTATAATCAACCCAAAATATAATGTCATTTTGAAATTGTGGGAAACAATTTTGGATAGTAAACCTGATTCTGAGGTTAGAGCACGTGTAAATGGTGTTGCAAGCCAAATGCAAACATTTAATTATTTTTATGGAGCTTTCTTACTTCGAAGCATTCTTAGGCATTCTGATAATTTGAGCAAGACTATTCAGCACACAAGAATGAGTAGCACAAAATCTGGCCAAGATGACTGTAACTACATTGAAGGTTAGTTTATGATAGCTCATATTATGTACTTAGACCCTTATGACAATCCTTTTTTTTCTATAGTCAATGAGATCTGATGAAAATTACAAGTTATTTTGGAAGTGTGTAACAAGGGAAGCAGATAATTGTGGCGTTGAGGAGCCTGTGTTACCTAGGAGACGAAAAACTCCACAGCGTTTTGACCCCCAAAACAACAGTAGAACTGCATCTGCTACACCTGAAGAATACTACCGAGCCATATACTTTGAAGCCCTTGATACAGTAATCAATTGTATCACTGACAGATTTGAGCAAGAAGGATATCAGATATATAAGACCCTAGAGCAGTTACTATTAAAAGGTGGAGGCAGAGAGTGTTTTGATGGAGATCAAGGTAGTGTTGCTTCAGGTAGTGGAAGTGGTAATGCACTGTGTACGATCAATTATTTCAGTTGTATGAAGACGATTTAGTGAAAGATGAACTTTTGACACAGCTCCAGACATTTCATCTAAATAACAAGGTCGAGCCTTCGAATGTGTATTCACTTGTCAACGTGCTGAAAGCTATGTCAGGTGCAGAGAGAAGCTTATACTCGGCAAATTGTTCGAGCTGTCCGTTTACTGTTGGTTGCACCAGCAACCAATGCAGCTAGTGAACGTTCATTTACAGCTATGCGACGTATAAAGACATACTTACGCTCCACTATGAAGCAAGAACGATTAAATGCTGTCATGGTTATGAATGTCCATAAAGATTTAACTGACACTTTAGATTTAACCTCTGTAGCTAATGAGTTTTGTGGCAGGAATGAACGTAGGAAGTCCAAATTTCCAAAATTTTAAGCCTTATTGTAAATTGTAAATTGTATGCACTATTTCAAATTTAATACAGTGTATTTGTATGTGGGTGGGTGTGGTTAATAATGGGTGTGGTTAGCATGTTTTGAGTGTGGTTTAGATGTTGTTTCGCCTCACCAACCCCAAATTCATTGCTACGCCCCTGGATCACACTCAAACTGTTGTGTCTTGAATGGTTACACCTCTTCCTCGGGCTCAGTTGTGTCCGGCGTTCCCCAGGGGTCTATCCTCAGCCCTCTGCTTTTCACAATATACATGAATCCCATATTCAATGTCCGTCTTCATAGTGGCTCAACTTATGCAGATGACATTGCCCTGTACAGGCCTATCCGCTCTGCTGCTGATGTCGCTATCCTACAGCAAGATGTGGACTTGATCTGTACCTGGATTACTGATGTTGGCCTTTCGATCAACTGCAAAAAAACGAAATTACTTGTCATTTCTAGGAAAAGAAAACGTCCTGTAGTCCATCACAGCTCTTTCGGTCTCTCTCCCAGTGGTGGATTCTGTTGTTTTCTTGTCTCCATCTCCTTCAACTTAAAATGGAATGCTCATGTGGCTAACACCTGTGCTAAGGCCAGGCAGAAGTTGGGATTATTCTATCGTTTCTTTCGCCTGGCTGACACTAAGACCTTGTCTCACCTCTACATGGCAATTATCCTCCCTCAACTTGACTATTGCAGCGTTTGGGACCCGTCTGCTGTCTCCATAGTCAACTCGCTCAGTCCAGAAGTTTGCTGCAAGACTATCCTCTAGGCACTGGTCCGACTCCTATAGTATATAGTCTCCGGTCTACTCTTGGCTGGGACTCATTAAGAGCCAGCCGAGCAAAGCAGAAGTCCATGATGTGTCGACGCATCCTAATGGGTACATCTATTATTCCTCCCTCCTACTTCACTGCCCACCCCATCCAAACCCCCGGACCTGCCACTCCTATCATCTAATTACCCCCTTTGCAAGATCTTCTGCCTATATATCAGTCCTCTTTTTTTTGTTAACTGTGTAGGAATATGGAATAGTTTACCTGACTTTATTGTGTCTGCCCCTAATATTAATATTAATTCCTTTAAGCATAACCTTAAATTGTGGTTACCTTATAAATCCTAATCCCTTTCTATCCCTTCTATCATATATTATATTACATATTCAATAGACTATTTCACTTATTCTTTTCTTATGAGTGCAGCATCCCATTACTCTTGTAACTAGGGTGGCCTTAATACTACTAGCATTTGGTTGCTATTAGCCATTCCTCTTCTATTTACATCAATTTATAAAAATTTAATGATTCCTTGGAGTGAAAATGCGCAGCTGCTTGCTGGAAATTGCGTGTTTTGGATAGGCGATCCTTTACCAATTTTTTCAATTTAATTAATTTATTTTATTTATTATTAAGATTAGTCACTGCAATGCACTATACAATTTGGGTCTTCAAGTATTAAAATCAGAAAGAATATACCTATTGTGAATATACCTATTGTGTGCAAAGGTATCTGTGTAGAAATACGTAGATAGATCGGAGATCCTTGAAGACAAATTCATTAATACTTTAACGAAGGATTTGAGGTATGCTTGAAGTATTTTGTTGAAATCTGTATTTATGATGCTAAGAAGCTATCAAAGTGAGTTTTATCCGAGATATATAAACTTTTTGTTTTTGACGCCATTTTAAAATAGGAGTCAAACCACACCTCATTCTGAGATTGAGATGTAGACACTTGAGGGATCTTCCACACGTTTTTAACACGTTTTTAAAGCACGTGTAGCATCTGTCAATAAAGCTCTAGGTTGCTGTACAGTGAACTGAGTGCCTGTGTGGTCTTTTGTCTACCCTTGCATTTCTGGTTCAGGTAAATATTAGAAAGAAATGCGAGGTGATGAAGGTGTAGTGGAGAGTACAAACTATCAATTACCTGTACCCGGCCCTGTGGGATTAGATTGAATTGCCTAAGGCTGATTAAGGGGGTCCACTACCCAACACACACACACAAAAAACTTCTCTCTGCTTCAGAATTTTTATTTGAAATCTTGTATGTTGTGTACCTATACACAGACCTACCTTGTGCCAATTACCCAGCTACAACTGATCCAGACTTAGTGAACATTTAAGATTTCACGAGGACTGTCATATTTGGAGACTAATTTACTTTGGGATTTCACAACTTACCATAGGAGAAATTACACAATATAACATTGAGTGTTTTTTTATACAGTGTGATCATGCAATTTCTTGGTAGCATTTTCATTGTTTTTTTGTACCTGTTGACATCATACTTGGTTAAAATTAAAAACAGAGAATGTCATCTTGTAGCTCTCATTGAGAGGAAAACAGAATCTATATAATTTTGTCTGATTACTCCAAATGTGAAGCAGGGAGAACCGTTCTTGGCACAAAAAAACTACTTTTTCGGGACAGGCATTTTAAGGACTAGTATAGTATTTCAATGGTTGAACTGACCATACCATAAAATAATAAAAAAAGTGGTATACATATACATACTATATAGAAAAATCAAGAATAGGGAGGGGAAGTTTGGTCTGTCCTATATAGGCCGCTTCCTAGTGGATGACCAGAATCACTCCCTTGTCGGTCTCCGCGGCCATTGAAACTCACTATTACGTGAAGCGTCTTTCTTCTTCGCAAATCGGGAGTACTCAAGTTAGTATAAGTCCAGAATGGAGCATCCAAATCTTCTCCAATTTGGAAGGCAGCATCTTGCATGTACTGTCATCATATTTTGCCCCTTTTAACGTACTGATCTGCATTATTGAGGTCATCAGATGTAGTATTTGGATTATGATGTGTGGAAATAAATGTATGTATTTATGTTCCTTACAGATTCCAAACTGGCACATTAAATATGATGTCCTGCAACATAATGAAATGGCAAATTTTGAAACAGAAATGTGCATGTAGAAGTATGATACTGAGAATTTTCTTAAGAGTATATATATACTTGCAAGCAGCTTCCCTTGACGATAGAAAGCATAAGAGTGAAGTCACAGTGTTTTCTGCAGGAACTCTCAGAATACTAAAGGGAAGACCTGCAGAAGCTGACAAGAACTTGTTAGAGCGATAGTTGACACTGCCCAGTGTGTTCAGTATCCTGCATCATTATATAGCACATCTCTCTACCGTTTTCCTATGTGACAATTTCTGAGAAAAGAGAAAACTAGTAGCAAAAATAGACTCAAAAAGTTAAATTTTGACCTATTTTTTTTAGGACTTTCTTAACCTCTGTCAAGTTTGGAGCCTCCAGGTTGCTTCTTTATATGTAAGCTGGTCAAGGAGCTAACTATATAATTATGCGTAGATCGGATAGCAGTCTCTCCTTAAAGTTTATGATTACTATTTCACATTAAGCAGTGGTAGGGTAACTTAGAGAATGATGAAGAAGGTATATTATGCACTGGACATACTATTATGTAAAAAAAGAAGAGTTATCAGTGTAGCAAGGAAAGAATTAAGTGATGGATGCATGTACTTGTAAGTATTATGGTGGTTGAGACTGGCAGACTGGAGTCACATACTGAGACTGGAGGAAGTAATGATTACATGATCAAATATTTTCCACCCAGAGAATGACAAGAATATTACATGCTCAATGCCACCATTATCAAAACCAGTGAGCCAACAAGAACCCCCTATACTTGTGGACGCCATCACAGCCACAACAGTCCTCCACTCTAGCAACACTTATAAGGGCGTGTTTTATCTGCAGGCAAGCTATCGAAACATGATTAGCACAGTTCTATACTTACTAAGCTTCATACTTAATATTAGCACATATCAAAGCCACACATTCTAGCTTGTCATTCATTCACACATATTATATTCACACATATTCGCTCCTTATATTACCACCAGTGCTACCCTCTAGTCATTTTTGTCATTTTCAATCTACAGTTATCTAAAGCTAATTATGTTAGCCGTCTGTAGTTAACTATGCCAACCCAAGCTATATTAGCTTTGCTATAGATAACTTTACTAGCTTAGCTTTACTTCACTTTTATCTTCTGCTATATAGCTAGTCAATATTCACTGACCTATGCTGTAAAAGGGTCCCCCTCCCCCACCTTCAAACTTCATCCACGAACAGTGTGTTCCCCATACAGGAGAGCAGTATTCATTTATTTCTCACTAGTCTAACTAAGTCAAGAGAAGCGTTTCCATCTCTCACCGTTTGTCAGGGTTCGTAACTAGCAACCAAAAAAATTCATGCGCGGGGGTGCACGAGTTCCGTCGCGTTGGGGTGGGAAGGGGGTGGGAGATTTATGCGTTTTTCTCAAAACCAATGCTTCTTGCCTTCAGGCTTTCATATCTTAGTTTGGAATGGAGATAAGAGCTATTTCAAGTTTCAAGTTCCATTCTATAGGTAACTTGGTGTTCTCTGATCTAATATCAATAAATCATTTTTCAATTGGCTGTATCTGTCCATAAGCAGCAGTCATTTCTTACCAAGATTAAGTTTCTGCATGATCATGACAAAAGTGGAGTTTATCTCACCGAAGGTGGGGGGGGGGGGGGGGGGGTCAAGTAGTGGAACCATTTCCTGAACACATTTGACCCCTCTTCTCCATGTACCTATCATTTACAGTGTCCTTGTGCCTCTTGCTCACATACACCCTTCCCCCATACCAAAAGTTTTTGATTTTTGTCTAATCTTATTTAAATTCTTGCCCCATCCATAGCTACTACAAGTTATTTTTTTTTTTACCAACGCATGTTCAAGGCAGTCAGTGCACCGGCCTGGCTGACCATCAGTACTCACACTCACATATGCAACTGTACATCTCCCTCTGCAAAATTTATGATACTGAGAAGCAATAAAAAAAAATAAAAAAATTTTTTTTAAAGTACCAACCAGTATGATGACCATACAAGATGTGAATTGCACCACAAGCAGCTCATGGATTTAGAATGAAAATTATGACTTTTTAGCTAACTGATTTCTATTGCGAAAGGTTCCTGGACCCCCTGGGTCTGTGTTGATGAATAGAGTATATAGCTCTGTCAGAATAAAACTCTAGCATCCTTTCCAGTTATTAACCATGCAGACATTCTGTGCACATGAGTGCACAGCCATTTTTCTTTGCCCATCTTACGGATATTTTCTTCATGATGACCATTTCCACCAGTTTGAATGTCTAATTTCAGGCAGGTGATCGGTTCACGTTTATTATATATGGTATGGTAAACATACAGCGAATATATTATGTTTTATTTTATTATTGATGCCAGTTTCTGCCACCAAGTTAATTGGTGAGATGCACTGTATATACCCATTCAGCGACCATAACAGGGTAGCTTTATGTAAAATATTGTTGCCTCATTTTGTTGCCAGAGAGGACTAATATATATATATAATATAGTGTGAAGGAAGCATGTTCCACTTTTTCAATCCACTTTTCTTCTTTTTGTAAACAGATGGAGCTCTGCAATTTTGTTTGTGCACACCGACAGTGGATATAATACATATGTAGCTCACGCGTGGTTTATACCTGATGGAGGCTAGAGCGAAACGTCGAGAGAATACAACGATTATTGAGAAGGTTGTAAACTTTAATATATGTATATAGGGGGTGGGGGGAAATATGGGATGATATAATTGTCTCACAGATGAAATAATCACTTATCAGAAATGTAAGATTCTGATGCGACGAGATCCACAGAAGCAGGTGGCTTAGCGGCGTGACCTTTAGAGGATCTTGCTCCTCTGATAGCTTGGATGGAGGAGCGGAGTAGGGAGAAGTTCAGGCGACATCGCAGCCAACATAGGGTCTTGCTGTAGGGGGAGTCCCATTTCTGGGCTAGCATGGCGGCCAGGCGTTTGTAAAAATTAGTGGCTTCAATGCCCATGCCTCCTGTAGCAGAGAGAACAAGGGGGGTGAAGGAAGAGTGCTCAACTTCGCGTATCCGCTGCTCATACGCCCTCTTCTTCTCACGTTCGTGCTTCCTGTATGTTGCGGCTAGAGCCTGATTATTATTGGAGGGAGCGAAGGGGTTGAACACTCTCACATCGTAGAATGACTTCTCGTATCTACCACCCCACACTCCGTTTGCAGACACGTCTAGCCTTGCACCATATTGAGAATTTGCTGAGGCACCGTTGAGCTGGTTGGATGTCACTGGCTGCAGATCTGGTTCGATACGCACATCACTGCACACCTCAGTAAGTAGGGCGGCGGTGATGTCTCGGATTTCGTTATGTCGGAGCGATGGGAAACCTCCCTTTGCGCAGGAGAGTGCATGTTCAACGGTGAAGCTGTTGCCGCAATCACATTTGGAAGGCAGTTTGGATGGTGTCCAACCATATCTCAGAGCTAGAGCGTCATGAAAGGTGGACTTGTGAAGTGTAAACCCGTGCTCAGTGAGGGGTAAGGCAGTGAGCCAGATGGAGGCACCCTTTTCCTGAGCCAATTCCATGGCCTTCTGCAGTGAAGCTGGCAGTTGTATCTGGAGTTGATCGGCTACCTCTTTGCTCCTTTCTTTGTTCTGCTTGCTGATGATGGCCTTGGTTTTCAGTTGAACCTTGATGATGTCATTGCCGTATTATCTACATTGGTCTAGGATATGATCTTTCAGGATTGAGGTCACTAGTTGGGATGCAAGCTGTTCTCTGTCGGCATTCTTGGATGGTATTCGTATGCCTAGCCCTCCAAGTCGTGCAGGTAGGGCAAAGAGAGCACACTCTAAGTCATTTGGAGGGGGCCGTCCGGTGAGGGCAGGGAGTAGCTCTGTTCTTAGCGCATTGTCCAAAGGAACAAGCAGGTCACTAATGTTGGGTATGACACGGCTAAGATAAGTCCATTTGCTGAGGAGGCCATGCGTCAGAGCTGAAAATGTTGCATGAGGTTGCGTCTTTGCAATCTCGCTGAGGAGAGTAATGTTGGATGTCCATGTCTTAACCTTGGAATTCACATACTCCTTAACAAACTCTTGGGAGCCAATAGC
The DNA here is from genome assembly GCA_028752905.1 of Cladorhizidae sp. MBARI D1340-BT2. Lineage (NCBI taxonomy): Eukaryota > Metazoa > Porifera > Demospongiae > Poecilosclerida > Cladorhizidae > Cladorhizidae sp. MBARI D1340-BT2. The sequence continues at coordinate 34,169,033 of JAQNBH010000017.1, forward strand.
TGCACCAAGGTATGGCCTTCCTCTGGATGTGACACTGACTCCCGAGCCGGCAAAGATCTTGGAGGCTCCCTCAAGGTGCCCATTCTTAGCCACCAGCCAGGTCTTGGTTGGGTTGGGGAAGTAGCCAAAGGATGGACCCTCTGCAGCTAGTCTGTCCCACCAATCACGTAGCTGTGTGATAGTCCCAGTGGCGGCGGAGTCATCAGCATACAATATCTTCCTGCAGATCCCATCTAGCCTTCTAATGAGTGGTATGGTTGCCAAGCCATACATGGCCATGGCGAGCGGGTCTCCCTGTGTTGTGCCCTCCTGTGATGGAATGACATCCCCATCCACAAATAGCTCGATGGAGGTTCTATATGAGTTGATGAGGATGGTGGCTATAGGAGGGCAGAGAGGTCTGATGTTGTGTAGTGCCACCTGTCGATTCAGAGAGTTTGTCGCATCTACAAGTAGCACTGCCTCACACTCCACAGATTCGAAGCTAGATCTTGTTGCGTTGACAGCTGCCTCAATGCCTGATATTTGACCACCACTCATCTGAAGGCAACCTGATGCATCTTGAATATCTGGAACTGTAATTGATAAGACCGCTTTTGCAATGATTCGGCGAGCGGTGTCCCCGATGCCGATGGGACGCACTGGTGACTCCGGGGTGCTTGTCGAGGGCTATGATGCGAGAAGAGGGGAGATCGATGATGGGTCAACATACATGGAGCAGATCCTTCTGGCGACTGAGGCAAGGGATGCACAGAGATCTCCCGAAGCTCCCTTGTGGCTGGTACATAAGCGTCTCCATGCATGAGCATCCAGGCCTGAGGGGCCAGCTGCTCCTTTCATCTGTAGAGCAGCCGAGCGGTTGTATACTGGTGCTTTACGTGTACATACGTACGTACAATAATTTATAGGTAAACTTTTTTTTTTGGCTTGAACGGAAATATGTAACATCACTAAAAAAAAATATTTTAATTTTTTTTTTTTTTTTTTTTATACTAAAAAATCTTTGCTTCATTAGTACATAACAGCAATAACAGAACCAACAACAACAGAAATTGTCCATATTCAGGCCTGCCCGTCCACCCTAGGAGACAGGGTTAGAAGACGACGCAACCACATGACTGCGTTACCTCTCCAAAGGCAGATGGCCAAACGTTGGAAGAGGTGGCGTGTAGAAACTAAAATGCAATACCTAAATTAATAAGTCAATTTTTTAAATGACGCCATCGACGTCAGGGGGGTTGATGGGGACTCGGTTCGCCCAAAGTGTGGCGTTGCCTCTCCAAAGGGTGATGGAGAGTTTCTGGAAGAGGTGGCGTGTTGTTTCAGCAGGTGGTCTCTGTCCTTGTTGACGGCCAATAGACCTAATGAGGTCAACAGCTTCAGGGCACCAACCACCCAGAGACTCAACAACCAGGGGAACAAAGGTTACCCCAGCCGACTGGCAGGCGGCAGAGTGGGCTGCCATCTTTCTCTCACAGCCAACCAACTTTAAGGGCATGACCCTGGGTGGAGGCAGCGCCGGCCACCCAGGGTCATGCCAACAGATGGGGGCGGGGCGGCTCTACGTCTACGTACAACAGATGGGGGCGGGGCGGTTGAGTGCGATTTTGCAAGCTTGAATGCATGCCAACTCCCCCCTGCGTATACAATACTTCTCGTACTTTTAGGTGAGGAGGTGGAAACGATCATGGTGGTCCCTCACCCAGCTGGTATTATTGCATCGCTATTAATTTTATCTGCGCTCCAACTGCTAAAAGTGGTAGAGAATCAAACAGATCGTGTTTGTTCTCTTCAACCTGCAGCAAGGAGGCTGGATCCGCCCACCGGAACTACTGGGCGAGACGCAAGAAGAAGCACCAATTTCACCATCACTGGAAAATTCCTGGACCAGGTGTCCTCCATAAGTGTGCTTCTCAATGATGCAACTGGAAGGATCTTGAGAACTGATGACAGGATGGGAAACAACACTGTGATCACATTTCACATTGAGAATCTGGACTTGAATAAGATGGTTAATGCACTGGTTAGCCTGGCTCCTATAGACAGCAACTGTTTAGTGACCAACTTGTCCACTACTCTATTCCCAAAATGTAAGTTCTAAGAATTGCTGCAGTATAAATAATGTAGCACGCACACAAATACACAATCATGAAAGGGGAGGGGCTGCTGCATGCAAATAGTTGTATGGTGGGTGTACTTGATCACTAATATAGCTGAAGGATGAGGATCACTCTCTACAGATATCTTGAGAATGGATTGAGCTAACAACTGGACAGTCACATCAGCCATGAATGAATCTGCAGCATCTATGGCATATATATGGCAGCATAATTATGCACTTGTTACTTCACCAGTTCTTTACTAAGGCTTCACAACACTTTAATATCAACAACTACTAACTTTTTTTATTTATGTGTCTATGTGTTTTGCAGTGGATATTAGTTTTGGGTCGTTGCTGAGGGCCCAGCCGGGAACAATAGTGTTCTTTACCCAGTCCAGCTGCATTCCAGGCAAGTGTGGTGATAACAGTACCAGTTTTTCAGTAGAGGTTGGAGGAATCCTGCTTCAGCCGCAGAGCACTCAGAACACAACCTTGAAATATGCTGGACGCTTTCCAAACTTTCACACCAGTGGCAGCTCACATGAAGTTGTTATTGTGACTCAATACCAAGCCTTTAGATTAGAGGTGTTCTTGGTTTTCTCGCTGGCCCCACCCCCACATATTGACAGTGTCATGCCAGGCAATGGGCAAAGGGGCACTAATGTTGCAATATCAGTAAGGGACTTGCAATGGCATGGTCAAAGTGTCACTGTATCAAGAGTCCGTCTGGGTAGAATTGACGCCGAGATTATCAATGCTTCCACGCCCACTTTGATTCAAGTGCGTGCTAGAAGTGGAATTCCAGGAAATTGGTCAGTCCTTGTTAATTCCACTGATATATTTGAGGGTGTCGTTTATGATGGACCCTACACTTCCCTTGAGAATGGATGGAATCAGCTTCTAGATGGCACCATATCTCACATAGTTCCCCAAGCAGCTCAGGAAGGTCATGAGGTCTTCCTCTGTGGAAGCAGTCTCTTGGGAGGTGGAACATTTCTCTCTGCCATCCACCTGAATTCGATAACGCTCCATCCGCTAACATTTAGTCCTACTAAATCCGGCATTTTGTTACCAGGATCCGAGTGCATACTTGTAGAGATCCCTTCATTGTCTCGTGTAAATGACGTCAATGGCATCATCACCATCATATCAAACACTGGAAGTTTAGTAGATTCTATCGCTAACTTCACATTAGGACGTGTGGATAATGTGGCCCCCAACAGAGGGCAGCCAGGCACCACTGTGACCATCACAGGTCAGGGGCTTCTTTCAGGCTACACCTCCAGCTTTCCTATTGTTTTTCTTTCCAATATTCTGGCAAAAGTGCAGACGTGGAGCAGCACAGAGATTGTCGTCCATGCTGGTGATCCCCCTACACCACTTCCTAGGGTTATAAATGCAAGCACTGGTGCAACAGCAGTACCTCCACAGTATTTTGGAGTGGTAGGAAGCATTCGCATAGAGGTCCCAAACCCTTTTGATGATTCTCAAACATTCAACATATCCAATGAAACTGGCTGGCAGTTGGAAGAAAGTGGTGTAATTGACAGTGTAAGTCCTTCTTTTGGACAGCACGGCACACTCATCACTGTGAAAGGAAAAAATCTTCTAGCATATGGCAATAAATTGACCCATGCTCTTGTAGATGGAATCAATGCAACAATTCTAGATGGTGCAAGTAACAACACAGTGAAGCTCAGAGCCCCTAATACTTCAAGTATAGGAAACGTGGACATTGTCTTGTTCTCTGACACTGGAGCTGATGTGAGGGGACCTAGTGTGTTTGAGTACAGAGAGGTGGGAGTTGTCATCAACGCTTCACCCAGAGAGGGACAGAATGGAACATTTGGTGAGATGGTTATTATTGATGTAAACATGCTTCCCTTATAGCATTATGAAAATTTAGACTCAAGTTATGAATATTGAACCAAATTGCACGAGTTAAGCATCGATCATGATTATTGTAATCACCCTTCCTTAGAATATGTACATCAATCCAATAGCCTAAAATATTCATATTATATAATTCTGATCACGCAATTAAAAGAAGGACAAATAATTAGTAAGAAACAAAACAAGAATGTTGGCAGATAAAACCTATTACCAGTATGACCTCAAGTTCCCCACACATAACTTGTCATAAAATTACTTTTTATCTTTTTCTCTCTCATACACACACACACAGTTACGATCACAGGTACCAATCTCCTTGGATATGGACGTAACATCACATCTGTGTATTTTTCAGACATACCAGCAACTATAGATTATTCCACTATCACTCAGACTTCAGTCCAAGTGCGAGTACAAGCCAACAACAACTCAAATGATCAGCCTGCTGTTATTCTCATTGTCTCAGATACGTCTGCCTTCGTGCAGACTAGAAATTTTAATTGGACGTTCTTGGTGCAGGGTGAGATCATTAGCAACATGCCTCAGCAAGGCCAGGCTGGCACACAAATAGAGATCGTGGGGACGAACCTTCTTGGTGGAGGGAATACTATTGCTAGGATATTCTTAGATGGAGTGAGTGTGACAGTTGCAAACCACTCAAATTCTTTACTAGTGGTCTTGGATGACTTCCATAAGCTCGTTGGGTTTTATCCAGGTCAGGTCTACATTGAGTCGGACACAGGAGCTGTTGTTATTGGTGGCACTTATGTGCACAAGGAAAGTGGCGTCATTGATTCCTTCTCTCCCACTCGAGGAAAGAGAGGAACTATAGTTACCATTCTTGGCCATAATCTGCTTGGGTATGGTTCTAGTTTGGTTCAAGTCCAGATCGCAGGTATTGTCTGCACCATCGAGTCCTTCAATGACACGGTTACTGCTGTCCGAGCTGGATTTAGTTTGTCCTCTCAAGCTGGTTCTGTCATTCTAACTGCAGACACAAGAGCGGTCATTATCTCCTCTACGAGTTTCACCTTTGATGAACCTGGACTTGTTGCTCTAATATCACCCATCGAAGGAACTGAAGGTACTGGTGTTTCAATTAGAGGGTCTGGTCTACTTTCAAGTAACGTTCAGATTACCAGCATTACGATTGGAGGTGTCCCTGTGTCACGTGTGGTGACAGCATCCAATCGAGAAATGGCCATCATAGTGGGTCCTGCTCCATCCATGAATGCCGATAATGCCAGTATCATCATTAGATTCAGTGATGGATCATTTGTTGATGGATTTTCATTCACTTTCATCAGCTTCATAATTTCACTTCCCAACATATCCCATGGCAGGGAAGGAACACTGATGGTCCTGCAGCTCCCAGATTCTTCTCAGTTTGAGTCAAATGCTATCTTAAGAGCAACAGTAGACAACCAGCCTGCGGATATCGTGAGTAGTGATTACAACCAAAAAACAATCACTGTTAGAATACCTAGACCTAGGATACACGGCATATTCCTAGCTGATGTCACAATTGAGGGAATGAATGGTCACATTGCTAGACTGAAGGATGCATTCACTTACCACTCTGAAGGTACAATCTGTGTGGTGGAACCAGCTCAAGGTCAGACAGGCACCAGAATTGACCTGAAAGGTGAGAACTTCCTTGCAGATGAGCATACTTTAATGTCTGCATTGGTGGTGGGACAGCATGCAACAGTGCTTTCGTTTAGCAATAGAACAGCTTCCCTTCGTTTGCCACAGATTGATGTGGGTGCATATCCAATAACTGGAGACATACTTCTCACTGCTGATACAGGAGCAATAGTAAGCAGACATGGTGCCTTCACACTCATCTCTCCGGGAAATATTACCACACTGTCTCCACCTACTGGACAATGTGGAACGAGGGTTACGATTACTGGAGCAGGTCTACTTCAAGAAAACCTGACGATATCATTGGTGACATTAGCAGGTGTTCCAGCCACAGTGGTTGGAACTCCCAGAAACACACACATCACCGTTGAGGCTGGTCTCTCATCTTCAGCAATCTCTTCTGCCTTACCTGTCACCATTATGCTCTCAACGGGAGCTACAATTACCTCATCCACGAATGAGACAATCTTCCGATACCTTCCACCTGGTAGAATCTTGTATGTTAGTCCCAATTCAGGAACAGTTGGTACCAGGACTACCATTGTGGGAACTAATCTACTTCAAGGAGGACAGAGAGTGAGCCTGGTGTTGCTGAATGGTGTTCCTGCTGTAGTTACTCACTTCTCTGTTACAGCCATCAATGTCATAGCTCAGGCAGATGATCAAGGCCATGGGGATGTTTTGATAGTGTCTGATACTGGATCCACTGTGACAGGCACAGGATTATGGATATACGATGACCTTGGAACCATATCTGGCATCTTCCCAGCCGTGAGTCGGCAAGGAGTTTTGGTAATCATAACAGGAAATTCTTTACTGGGATCTGCTACCAGGTTCACCGAGTGCCGGCTTGCTGGAATTATTGGAAAAATTGTGCCACCCTTCAGCAATAGAAAGGTTCGTTGCAGAGCAGGTGCAAATCCACTCAGTACAAAAGCTAATTCTGGTCCAGTTCAGCTTACCATGAATACTGGAGTTTTTCTGGATAGTTCAGACAACAACATTACCTTCACGTACATTGCAAGCTCAATCAATGCTATCTCCCCTTCACAAGGTAACAATGGCACCGAGGTCATCATTACAGGCTTGAATTTGTTGTGCAGTCCAAACACCTCTCAAGTGTATTTTGGTTCTGTCCAAGCCACTATCGTCCGTTTATCACATAGTGAGATCCTCGTAAGAGTGGGATACTCTGACAATGCAACTTTAGATGATAGAGTCAGAATTGAGTCACTTTCTGGAGCATATCTAGAGGTTCATAATGCCTGGAGTTACACCATACCAGGTAAACTCCTTTCCATTAACCCTCTGTATAGTCGTCCGGGAGAACAAGTAACACTCAATGGAGAGAACTTGTTCAACAATGCTGCAGCAGAATACAGAGTAATACTTGGCCGCACAGAGGCTTTCAATGTCCGGATAATCAATACCAGTCTGGTCCAATTCCGAGCAGGTGTCTATCAAAACAGTGATTTACCTGAACTGGACCTTCCCGTACAAGTTGTAAGTTCCACTGGCGAAACCACATACAATCCCAATGTAGTCTTCAGGTACAATACAACTGGAGGGATAGTTTTGTCCATCAGTCCACAGGCAGGAAGTGAAGGATCAATAGTGGTCATATCAGGAGAAAATCTTCCCAACATTTCCCGAATCACACTTGTGGGTATAGTGGCAAACATAGAATCTGCAGGAGTAAATACAATCACAGTGCAAGCTGGCCAACCGCCAGCCTTAGGAGGCTCAGGTCAGGTCATAATTGAAAACACAGATGGAACTATCATTGGACTAGCAGGAGATGCTTGGACATATTTCCCTGTAGTTACAAGACGAGATGTCTTTCCTCCTACAGGCCAAAATGGGACTGTGGTTAGCATTAACCTATCGAGAATATTGCCTCTCCCACTTGTACTTAGAGTGTATCTTAATAAGGTGATTGCAGAAGTATTAGAGATCAATGGCAGTATCTTGGCAGTGCGTGCTGGGCCTTCTGGCAAAACGCCACTGGCTGATATCACACTGGAACTCACTGATGGCATTGTTAATATATTCCTTGCTTGGAGTTATCAAGAACCTGTCATTATAGACCAATTGTCTTTACCCCATGGCTATTTTAACACTTCAATCAATATCATGGGAAGAATGTTCCAGGCCAACTCTGTCACTATTGTCGCAGTCTATTTAGCTGGTATAGAGACAGTTGTGGAGTCTCAGTCAAACACTCGGCTACGAGTGAGAATATCTGAAGTGGTTACTCCTTCCACTGCAGATGGTATCAGTGGTCCAGTAGTAATAGTTGCAGACAGTGGAGCTACTCACTTGTCAAGAGAAGTCAATTTCACTTACATTGGCGTGCAGGTCACTCAAGTCAGTCCACATATTGGCACGAGAGGTACACTCGTGACACTGAGTGGAGATAACCTACTCGCAGGTGGGACTGAAGTCATTTCTGTTACCATTGCTAGCATTCCTGCATCTGTTCAGGAAGCCACCTCCTCTACCATTAGCTTCACAGCAGGATCTTCTGCCACTTCCTCAGGCCTGGGAAACATCACTTATTTGATGGACACAGGAGCAAGTGTGCATGTTATAGACTCATGGAGCTACCTTAAACCAGGCGAGGTCACTTTCATGACTCCACTTGCTGGACAAATGGGAACAGTCATATCAATCACTGGAACTAATTTATTTGGTGGAGGGAGTCGTGCAGAAGCCGTGTTCCTAAACTCACATAAAACCACTGACATCTTGAGGAATTTTGACTATTTCATCCAAGTGAGGGCTGCAGCTGCAACAGGATCGCTCCAGTCCGGCAGCATACGAATTATATCCGACACATGGGCCATAACAGAATCGTCAAACACGATCCAGTTCTCCTACCTCAGCCCAGCAGTCTTCATGTCCATTTCTCCTAGAAGCGGACAAAATGGAACCGTTGTGACAATCGTAGGAGATTATTTCCATAATGGAGAAGGTATAGCTAGGGTTTTCTTGGCTGGTGTTGAGGCTACAGTGCGAAACATCCAAGACGCCAATACATCTATTATTTTAGAAGCTGGAAGGCCTAAAGATTTGGGCTCCATTGATGGACCAGTTGTGATACAGTCAAGCCTCAATACCACCAGTATCAGTACTCAGATATTTACGTATATTTCCGAAGGAGTGATTTTTTCAGTGACACCTAATGTTGGTCGAAACAACACATTCTGCTCAATAAAGGGGGAGAACCTGTTTGGTGGCGGTATGAAGTTGCAGAGTGTAGTCCTAGCAGGAGTGAATGCTACTATTATTAGCCAGACATCAACCAAGGTTGTGGCTAGAGCTGGTCTTGCTACTAGCACTAACTCTTTCACTGGAAACGTTGTGCTTGTCAGTGACACCAATGCTCATGTAATTAGAATCAACGGATGGACTAATATCCAACAGGGAGTGATTACCTCCATCAGTCCACCACAGGGTCAAATTGGCACAATCGTAACAATCAGTGGCCGGAACATGCTATCTGGTGGTGGTGATCTAAGTAGATTGCTTTTTGGTGATGTTGACCTAACCATCACATCAGCTGCTGATTCAGCAATAATTGCAATAGTTGGCCAACCAGCGCGCAACTTAGAATATGTTTCAGACAGTGTGACCCTAGTGTCCGACTTTGGTAGCGAGCTCTACCTGGAATATATCTGGAATTTTCTCAATCAGAGCAAGATCACAAGTTTGTCTCCACCAAATGGCTTCAGTGGGACTCGAGTAACCATCACTGGCATCAACCTCCTCGGAGGAGGGACTAAAATAGCGAGTGCACACGTTGGTGGTATGCAGGCAACGGTGATGTCATCTAGTAATGATCAAGTGGTAATAATCACTGGTGCAAATCGAAATGGAATGGAAATAACAGGGACATTGGTACTGAGATCAGACACAGGAGCTCTGACCGAAAATCAGTGGCATTATGATAGAGAGTGTCCCAGCAATACCTTTGGGACTGTTGGTAACTGTCAACCTTGTGATACTGAATGTGAAGCCTGTTTCGGATTTTCCAACCTGAACTGCACTGCATGTGCCAATTTTGCCATCCTACACGACAACTTCAGCACTTTGGAGTGTGTTCGTGTGTGCCCCAATGTGTCCACTTTGGACAGTGTGTGTGTTGATACATGCAGGACAGATCAGTATGCAAAAGTTAGCACCGAACACAACCAGATATTTTGCTATGACTGCAATTTCCTCTGTGCCCCCAACCTCGGTTGTTCAGGTCCTGAGCCTTCCGAATGCAGCAGTTGCAGGGTTTTTAAAGACGTCGTAAACCAGACGTGCACTGAGCATTGTTCGCATGAGGCATACTACATAAATGAGACGAAGGAATGTAGACCATGCCATCAGCAGTGCTCTGGTGGTTGCTTTGGACCATCGGATGCAGAGTGCATGAGGTGCAAAAATTTCAGAGTTGGTTTAACCACCATAGTAGCAATGAGTGGGAAAACTAGAATTCTCTACGATGTGTGTCGCGAAACGTGTCCAAGTTTGTACTTTGAAGACGCTGGTAGAAATCAATGTATTCCTTGTGATCCTAACTGCTCCGAGGGATGTACAGGCCCAACTCCTTTCCACTGCATTGCATGCACTGGAGCATTCTTCCTCTACCCAAATGGTACTCAAATATGTGTGGCCACTTGTAACCCAGCCCACTACCAGGATGCTAGCAATAAATGTAATCCTTGCAGCAGTTTGTGTTGGCCAAGTTTAGGCTGCTTGGGACCAAACCCTTCAGACTGCAAGGAGTGCTCTCTGTCCGAGAACAATGTGTGTGTGAATGGATGCTCAGACAGCACTTACTTCATTAGGAATTCCACCAGAACATGTGAGAAGTGTGACACATTCTGTGGTAATGGTGGCTGCACCGAGTCTGGTTCGCAGAACTGTCTCGAACAGAATACATTCGCAGCTGGGTCAGGGATAGTGGCAATAGTGATCATCATCATCATAATTCTAGCACTAGTAATCATCCTACTTGTGGTATTCATAGTCCTGAGAGTGCGGTATGGTAGAAGCATCAACCACATGTTCAACTTCAGCTCCCCTTTCCAAAGAGTAGGGAACACCGGAGTTGGAGATAACGATGCAAAATACACAAAGACGTTTCATTTGCAAGATATTCCCTTGACCATATCCGTGCAATCCAAGGATGAAAAGGCTTTGTTGAAGGGCACTGAATTGTGTTCCGAAATGAATGCTGAGGGTAAGGAAGCCCAAGAACCAACACCATCAAGTGGCACAGGGATATCAGTTAAAAAAGAGTCATCGCCAGACAAAAGCAAGATCATCTCAGACAGCCTGGGTGGGTACACAAATGTGGACAATCTAGCCCCATCGGAGATCCCTGCTAGTCAAGATGTCCTCACCGACGTGGAAATAGAGGGACCATCATTCCTACACAGAACAGTAGATATTGCTCCATTCGTCTCATCAAAACACGCAGTAAGTATCAACAAGAAATCTCCACTCACAGCCCCTCCATTAACAGACAAAATTAATGCTTCCCCTGAGCTCAAAACAAATATTCTCAACGGTATTTCCGAGATATTCATCAATGCTGGAGCAAAAGAAGACATGTACGATGATGTCTGTGCTGCATCCAAGTCATCCTCACTACCTCCACCTTCCTCCATTCAGGTCCCAGAGGATAGTATTTATGAGGACACAGATAATACTCCAGCAACGATGGAAGTTTACCACAAGTCTTCTAATTCTGGAAGGAGCATTCAACTCCCAACAGAACTGGCCAAGAATAATGGCAAGGGTCAGCTGATTCACAGACAGTCAGCCCCATCTCTGTCCTCTGGGCCCATCCCCAAGAAAAGATCAAATACTTCCTTGCCGCTAACTCCACTGCAGAAGTCTCTTTCCTTATCCTCAAATTTTCCTGCCCATGCACCCCCTACCCACATACAGTCCGTCACAAACATTCCAGAAGAAGAGAGTCTATACGATGACATCCCTAATCGATTTATGTAATCTTCCCTCCGTTAAGGAACACGCACCAAAGAAACAAACCAAGGGACACAGTGGAAAATCTAGAAAGAAGACTGCACCCAACTACGTTTATGTTCTTCTTTCACTATTTTTATTATGTCATAGACAAACTTGCCTATTTATTCTGGTTAAAGAGCTTTGAGAAAAACTTATCCAATTTTGTTATATAGTCCTGTTGCCATGAATATAGGAATGGTATATGCAAGATCCTACCAAATGCCACTTGCTAATGCACAAGTATATACGTCATTACCAGTCAGTTCCTTACAGGGTCCAATTTACATGGAAACTACCTTACCTCTGTAGCTGTAGGTTGTAGGCTGTTTATTATCTCACAGATATAAATCACCTAAAATTCTAAAAATGCTACCAAATCCTACCTATAATGCTAGCATTATTCTCTAATGCTTTGCCATACCTAAAATTCTTTAAAAAATGATAGCATAATTTATCGAGCCCTGCCAGTCACACTACTGGTTCTTGATTTGCAAATTTAGCAAGCAGCTTATCTTTTCAAAATTCCAACAAACAAAATAAAAATTGTTGAACATTATTTTAGATTCTGTATCAATTTTTACACGTTATTCTGAAGCATGTGTGAATTATGGAATAATGAGTATCTGCTAAAGTTACCAAGAAAAAAAGGTCATATTACGTTTCAATCAATATGCTTTGGTGAAGGCCAAAGCAAATGGTTGAATGTTGGTAATGTTAGTGAATATTTATATAGCAATCATTGTGGTTTTTCATTGAATTTGCCACCGATACCTTTTATAAAATATACTTGTGACCTCACTTCTCCTATTGTTGACATTTGTTCATATGTGTTCGTGAAAATATGTAGTACACATACTAATTTTTTCGGTAATTCCAAATATAACTGCCTTCCAAATTCAATGATGGATAAATATTCAACGATGGATAAATAGGAACCCCTTAAACAAACAATCAAAATGCTAGCCATAAAGGTTTCCGAAGTGTCAGTTGTTAATCCAATGCACATTGCTGATATTCTTGCAACTGTATTGAAACAGTACATCTTGCATCTGTATTGAAACAGTACAACAACAATTTTCAGAATGGACTTGCGAGTATCTGATCTGTTTTAAAATGAGCGATGTGCATACCATCATGTCATATATACAATGCAAAGTTAAAATTGAGCCAAATTACAGCATCAAACATGAGTCCTAATTACTGAAGTGATAATAAGCCATTATCTAACATAATTTTAATCTTGCGGCTAAAGTCATGGCTCCTAGAATCAGAGAGGAACCTAACAGGGAAGGAGGTACGGAGAAAAGAACAAAAACAATGACATCACATGTGGTAAGGAAGGAATGAAACAACACAATCATGGTTAAAGGAGCTATGGCATGCCTTCCTAGTATACTATAGGAAGTGTCTAGTATACTAAAGGAAGTGCCTAGTCTACTACAGGAAGTGTCTTGTATGCTACAGGGAAGTGCTGTAATGAGATCCATCAAGCAACAACCCCACATACTTTAGACCCGATGAAATGCTATCGTAGTATACACGCTGCTAAGTTTGTAGTTTGCCACATGGCGGTGAGAGTGGAGTGCAGCTTTCTGTGGGTGCAGAGATGTAAGCTTACGGTAACCAAGCAGCAGCTGCAAATCGCCAATTTTGCTGCAAGTCCAGGGAGGAGCCAAGCAGGAAAACCCTGAGGTCCACCAACATCATGGTAGAACTGGCAACGTCAGACAGTTCACTTTATTTTTAGCAACCGCTATTCAAGTTTTTACTAAGTGTGCACCTGATAGCTCCTTGAACACTTTGCATGCCAATATCAATTATCCTAGCGTAGCTATCCACGTCAGGACATTATTATTAGCTAGGTTACCTCCCCCCCCTCAACCCCCCAACATAGCTTGCTGTAGTCACCCTTTCCTTGTTAGATCATCGTGATATTGCCTATTTTTGTTCTTGATCACCATCTCGAGGTCTCTGGAAGGTATATTTGAAGATTGGCAATCCACAGCTTCTGCAGCTTCTGCTCTCACAGTAAAGTTATGAGACTTTCGCACACTCCTTCATTGTTTCATGGCATTTGGAAATCTCCTAGCGATCTAATAAGCCACGGAGCTTAATACACAAGGCTTCACTATGATTCTGCAGCACTATGGATGTCAGTACTAACCACTGTAGCCAGAAGAATCTGTTGACAGTGTGTGTTTGAAAGTTTACTTCATTGGGAAGGTGACCTTCCATCCAATGTCACTGGGAAATGAGCTTAGAAGGTGGAATGTTCTCTGGTATAGCAAGAAACATGAATTTGATTCTTCTGATACGGAAACTCATCTACCAGATAATCTGCTCCTAGCTCTTGGTGCTTGTGATAAGGATTCATTCCCTCATATTCACTGCCTCCTACACCATTTTTAATGCTGAGGCAGAAAGGTCGTATTCTCTTCTGAGAAGAATAAAGACCTATTTGAGGTCCACTATGAGTGAGGAGCATTTGTCAGATCTTTCTGTTATTACAGTGCACTATGGGGAACGAATACCTATAGATAAAGTTTGTCAGGCATTTGTTCAAGCCCATCCAAGAAGATTGTTTCAAGCTTCTTTGAATGACAACTGATTTATTGTGATATCTGAATTGTGGGTATCGGTGCATGGCCTACCATATATGGGTGTGGTTAAGGGCATGGCCACAATGAGTAGGTGTGGTTAAAGGTATGGCCACAACAACCCCCTCCTTTTAAAAATTGCTGGATCTGCCCCTGTACATATATATATATATATATATATATTAGGTACATGGCACTATTTTTAAAGTGATGATGTTATGGGAGCCTATTCAGAAGCGCTTGCCTGCAAAGTGTTTAAGTGTGAAGTGTTAACCAACATTAATAGTGAGAACCAAAAGTGGTGTGTCCTGGTGTTGGCATGCCCCAGTGGATGTAAGAGACGAGGAGGCCTTGTGTGTTTAGTCACCAACGAGTCATGTGTGGTAAGAATAGTAACCCCCCCCCCCCCCCCAAATACACACACACACACACACACACAACAATATCTTCCCCTTTCCAGGCTGGGAAGGCACACAGTAGCCAGGCTGGGAAGGCACACAGTAGCCAGGCTGGGAAGGCACACAGTAGCCAGGCTGGGAAGGCACACAGTAGCCAGGCTGGGAAGGCACACAGTAGCCAGGCTGGGAAGGCACACAGTAGCCAGGCTGGGAAGGCACACAGTAGCCAGGCTGGGAAGGCACACAGTAGCCGCACACGGTAGCCAGGCTGGGAAGGCACACGGTAGCCAGGCTGGGAAGGCAAACAGTAGCCAGGCTGGGAAGGCACACAGTAGCCAGGCTGGGAAGGCACACAGTAGCCAGGCTGGGAAGGCACACAGTAGCCAGGCTGGGAAGGCACACAGTAGCCAGGCTGGGAAGGCACACAGTAGCCAGGCTGGGAAGGCACACAGTAGCCAGGCTGGGAAGGCAAACAGTAGCCAGGCTGGGAAGGCAAACAGTAGCCAGGCTGGGAAGGCACACAGTAGCCAGGCTAGGAAGGCACACAGTAGCCAGGCTGGGAAGGCACACAGTAGCTAGGCTGACTCAGTAGCCAGGCTGGGAAGGCACACAGTAGCCAGGCTGGGAAGGCACACAGTAGCCAGGCTAGGAAAGTACACAGTAGCCAGGCTGGGAAGGCACACAGTAGCCAGGCTAGGAAGGCACACAGTAGCCAGGCTGGGAAGGCACACAGTAGCCAGGCTATGAAGGCACACAGTAGCCAGGCTATGAAGGCACACAGTTGCCAGGCTAGGAAGGCACACAGTAGCCAGGCTGGGAAGGCACACAGTAGCCAGCTGGGAAGGCACACAGTAGCCAGGCTAGGAAGGCACACAGTATCCAGGCTAGGAAGGCACACAGAGCCAGGCTGGGAAGGCACACAGTAGCCAGGCTAGGAAGGCACACAGTAGCCAGGCCTCACTGCCTGCACAAGTGCCTGCACAAGTGAGGTCTCACTCTATACAACAAACATTTTGTACAGAACTGACTGTTGAGCATCACTGGGGTCAGTCTTGAGCAAGTGTATCAACTGCTTCACCCGAGGGTCTTCCATAGCACTCTTCACTTCAGGCTTGCTTATAACCTCTTTTACTCTAGTTTCTTCCTCAGTCATGATGTCAGCTCCTGGAGGGCCACAGAGCAGCCCTTCTTCTTCAGCTTTTCTGCCTATGTCACTGAAGTGTCCACCCATTAGAGCACAGAAGGACTGCAGAAACTTCTGGAGCTGCAAATAAGCAAATAATTATAACTATACACACTCACAATCAGCAAGTTATTGGGTCTGTTCAAAATGTCACAAAATTCCATTAATCACTATGATGACATACTGACTATAATTAGATTTTAGCATCCTAGGCCTAGCTTTACTTTCGTGGCCCTAACCTTAGCCTCTTCCTAGCCATGCTCAACCCTAGCCTCTTCCTAGCCATGCTCAACCCTAGCGCTCTTCCTAGCCATGCTCAACCCTAGCCTCTTCCTAGCAATGATCAACCCTAGCCTCTTCCTAGCTATGCTCAACCTTAAGCCTCTTCCTAGCCATGCTCAACCTTAGCCTCTTCCTAGCCATGCTCAACCCTAGCCTCTTCCTAGCCATGCTCAACCCTAGCCTCTTCCAACCCTAGCCTCTTCCTAGCCATGCTCAACCTTAGCCTCTTCCTAGCCATGCTCAACCCTAACCTCTTCCTAGCTATGCTCAACCCTAGCCTCTTCCTAGCCATGCTCAACCCTAGCCTCTTCCTAGCCATGCTCAACCTTAGCCTCTTCCTAGCCATGCTCAACCTTAGTCTCTTCCCAACCTTAGCCTCTTCTTAGCCATGCTCAACCTTAGCCTCTTCCTAGCCATGCTCAACCCTAGCCTCTTCCTAGCCATGCTCAACCCTAGCCTCTTCTTAGCCATGCTCAACCTTAGCCTCTTCCTAGCCATGCTCAACCCTAGCCTCTTCCTAGCCATGCTCAACCCTAGCCTCTTCCTAGCCATGCTCAACCCTAGCCTCTTCTAGCCATGCTCAACCTTAGCCTCTTCCTAGCCATGCTCAACCTTAGCCTCTTCCTAGCCATGCTCAACCTTAGCCTCTTCCTAGCCATGCTCAACCCTAGCCTCTTCCTAGCCATACTCAACCTTAGCCTCTTCCTAGCCATGCTCAACCCTAGCCTCTTCCTAGCCATGCTCAACCTTAGCCTCTTCCTAGCCATGCTCAACCTTAGCCTCTTCCTAGCCATGCTCAACCTTAGCCTCTTCCTAGCCATGCTCAACCCTAGCCTCTTCCTAGCCATGCTCAACCTTAGCCTCTTCCTAGCCATGCTCAACCCTAGCCATGCTCAACCTTAGCCTCTTCCTAGCCATGCTCAACCTTAGCCTCTTCCTAGCCATGCTCAACCCTAGCCTCTTCCTAGCCATGCTCAACCTTAGCCTCTTCCTAGCCATGCTCAACCTTAGCCTCTTCCTAGCCATGCTCAACCCTAGCCTCTTCCTAGCCATGCTCAACCCTAGCCTCTTCCTAGCCATGCTCAACCCTAGCCTCTTCTAGCCATGCTCAACCTTAGCCTCTTCCTAGCCATGCTCAACCTTAGCCTCTTCCTAGCCATGCTCAACCTTAGCCTCTTCCTAGCCATGCTCAACCCTAGCCTCTTCCTAGCCATACTCAACCTTAGCCTCTTCCTAGCCATGCTCAACCCTAGCCTCTTCCTAGCCATGCTCAACCTTAGCCTCTTCCTAGCCATGCTCAACCTTAGCCTCTTCCTAGCCATGCTCAACCTTAGCCTCTTCCTAGCCATGCTCAACCCTAGCCTCTTCCTAGCCATGCTCAACCTTAGCCTCTTCCTAGCCATGCTCAACCCTAGCCATGCTCAACCTTAGCCTCTTCCTAGCCATGCTCAACCTTAGCCTCTTCCTAGCCATGCTCAACCCTAGCCTCTTCCTAGCCATGCTCAACCTTAGCCTCTTCCTAGCCATGCTCAACCTTAGCCTCTTCCTAGCCATGCTCAACTCTAGCCTCTTCCTAGCCATGCTCAACCCTAAACCTTGTCCTGATCCTAGCCATCTGACCGTAGCCACTTCCCTAACCCTTGTCCTGACCCTAACCCTTTCCCTGACCCTAGCCTTGACCCTAGCCACTGCCCTGACCCAGACACTACCCTGACCCTAGCCAACCCTAACCCCTGGCCTGACCCTAGCCATTGGCCTGACCCTAGCCACTTCCCTGACCCTAGCCAACCCTAACTCTTGTCCTGACCCTAACCCTTGCCCTGACCCTAACCACTTCCATGACCCTAGCCACTGCCCTGACCCTAGCCAACCCTAACCCTTGCCCTGACCCTAACCTTTGCCCTGACCCTAGCCACTGTCCTAACCCTAGTTAACCCTGACCCTAGCCATTGCCTTTTCCAGAAATTCAATTAAAAATACACAGAAGTTGGCAAGGAGGAGGCAGCCATAATGTGTGTGCACAGAGAAAGACAAGCTCACTCTCGTGAAGTGGCTCAGAAGAAAACTGAGCACACCATGCCTACAAAGCAAGCTAAGCTAGTGGCACATTTGATGTTAACTGATAGCATGCCAACTATATTTTCAGTTGGTTGTAACAGTTTTATCTATACCTTATAAGAATAAACTTCTTTAACTGTTAGAATACCATTATAATAAACTTCTCCAACTGTTCATATCATTAGAATGCCAATAGAATACACTTCTCTAACTGTTTCATATCACAATAGAATACACTTCTCTAACTGTTTCATATCACAATAGAATAAACTTCTCTAACTGTTTCATATCACAATAGAAACTGTTTCATATCACATTAGCTCTAACTGTTCATATCATTAGAATGCCAATAGAATAAACTTCTCTAACTGTTCATATCATTAGAATACCATTAGAATAAACTTCTCCAACTGTTCATATCATTAGAATGCCAATAGAATAAACTTCTCTAACTGTTTCATATCACAATATAATAAACTGTTTCATATCACAATAGCTCTAACTGTTTATATCATTAGAATGCCAATAGAATAAACTTCTCTAACTGTTCATATCATTAGAATACCATTAGAATAAAATTCTCCAACTGTTCATATCATTAGAGAATAACTGTTCATATCATTAGAATGCCAATACAATAAACTTCTCTAACTGTTCGTATCATTAGAATGCCAATAGAATAAGCTGCAGTTTGGTATAAGAATCAGCTCCATTGAGGTAAGCAAACAAAAGCTATGCAGTGCTATGTTATTCTAAGTTGCAGCAAAGAAAATCCAGGAGTGATTCTTGCTCAAGACCAAAGAATATTGGAGCAATTCCTGGTTAGCACATGTGCCTGTGCAGCTTTCCACTGAAGAATAAATTCCAGAAACAGTAGCAAAAGCCAGGAAGAGAACACTCACAAAGGCAGTTGCAATCACCAGCAATTTAAAAAAAAAAAAATTTGCTCGCTCGCTCTGTCGAACGGGAAGTAATAGATCATGGGCCAACCACCAATGCACCCACCCAGGGTTTTCAAGGTATTTCTGTAAACCTTGACCATAGATCTATTGAAATCAGGTTATCTACAAACAATCAGTTGGTGCGTGCGTGTGTGTGTGTGAGGCATATTTGAATATGTTACATGTTACCCTTAAATAAACTCTCAGTTTGACATAATAACATTACAATAACCTTCTCAATAATGAACTTGAAATGGTGTTCTCTCAACGTTTTGACGAGATGCTCTAGCCTCCATCAGGAATTATTCCTGATGAAGGCTAGATGCATCTAGTCGAAACGTCAAGAGAATACAATTTATAAGTTGATTATTGAGAAGGTTATTGTAAGTTACCGGCCAACAGATTTTTGGAAGTTGTTTGTGCTCATCGGAATCCCCCTTTTGTGGAAACCCCCCTCCTATGATGTCACAAACACATTATCACAGGAAAAATAAAGTGGTTTCAGGAGTTTATCTGGAACAAAGGCTGCTACAAGGAACAAGTATTCCCCTATTGTAAGTATCTAATAGGATAAAATTAGACGGCAGGTAGCTAAAGCCATATTATATGGCATGTCCATGATGGCTGAGAAAAGCAGATATGAAAACCCTCCGAAAACTTAAAGCTCCCCATGCTCCCAAAAACAGCAAACATAAAAAGATGCCAGGTTTGATGTGTGTAATCCATTACCCTCATAATAAGAAAACAAGACCACTATCTCAAGCAAGTTATTTTTAAAGGAATCTCCATGATGCAAATGAAGGTTAGATGAGGTTTGTGGCTGGATGCCAGGAAAATACAGCTGCATGGTTACCACATGTTGGGCTACAAAAACTGTATCCAGGTGTGTTCAACTCGAAACCATCAGGTGATGATGATAAACCATGTCTCCAATTTTTCAGTGGCTAGCACCTGCAGATAGATGACTAGCACATTATTACCTGCAGATAGATGACTAGCACATTATTACCTGCAGAAAGATGACTAGCACATTATTACCTGCAGATAGATGACTAGCACATTATTACCAACAGATAGATGACTAGCACATTATTACCTGCAGATAGATGACTAGCTCATTATTACCTGCAGATAGATGACTAGCTCATTATTACCTGCAGATAGATGACTAGCTCATTATTACCTGCAGAGAGATGACTAGCACATTATTACCTGCAGATAGATGACTAGCACATTATTACCTGCAGATAGATGACTAGCACATTATTACCTGCAGATAGATGACTATCACATTATTACCTGCAGATAGATGACTACCACATTATTACCTGCAGATAGATGACTAGCACATTATTACCTGCAGATAGATGACTATCACATTATTACCTGCAGATAGATGACTACCACATTATTACCTGCAGATAGATGACTAGCTCATTATTACCTGCAGATAGATGACTAGCACATTATTACCTGCAGATAGATGACTGGCACATTATTACCTGCAGATAGATGACTAGCACATTATTACCTGCAGATAGATGACTAGCACATTATTACCTGCAGATAGATGACTAGCACATTATTACCTGCAGATAGATGACTAGAACATTATTACCTGCAGATAGATGACTAGCACATTATTGCCAGCAGATAGATTACTAGCACATTATTACCTGCAGATAGATGACTAGCACATTATTACCTGCAGATAGATGACTAGCACATTATTACCTGCAGATAGATGACTAGCACATTATTACCTGCAGATAGATGACTAGCACATTATTACCTGCAGATAGATGACTAGCACATTATTACCTGCAGATAGATGACTAGCACATTATTACCTGCAGATAGATGACTAGCACATTATTACCTGCAGATAGATGACTAGCACATTATTACCTGCAGATAGATGACTAGCACATTATTACCTGCAGATAGATGACTAGCACATTATTACCTGCAGATAGATGACTAGCACATTATTACCTGCAGATAGATGACTAGCACATTATTACCTGCAGATAGATGACTAGCACATTATTACTGCAGATAGATGACTAGCACATTATTACTTAGAGAAGAGACAATGCACGATTCAGCTAACTTTCTTTGCTGACAGTGATACTTGCGTAAAGCTAATCTTAAATTTTTGTGGAAAGAGTTAGTGCAACACTTGAATGTGAATATTAAGATTACAATTACTACCTTTCAAGCAAATGAATCTGAACGAGTCCAGTATGATCACAGGGTGACTGTATGTAAAGTTCTAGCAAAAAGCACAGTCCAATGAAGAAATACGCGATTCTGGGTGTGTCACTGCTGGAAGCTAGCATGCGAGGATGAAATGCACCTGGTGATTGATTCGCATCAGGTATATCAAGCACACTGTATGATTGATATGCATCGGCCATGACACACTCTGGAGGAGGACACTGTATGATTGATATGCGTCGGGCATGACACACTGCTAGAGGAGGACACTGTATGATTGATATGCATCGGCCGTGACACACTCCTGGAGGAGGACACTGTATGATTGATATGCATCGGCCATGACACACTCTGGAGGAGGACACTGTATGATTGATATGCGTCGGCCATGACACATTCCTGGAGGAGGACACTGTATGATTGATATGCGTCGGCCATGACACACTCTGGAGGAGGACACTGTATGATTGATATGCATCGGCCATGACACACTCTGGAGGACACTGTATGATTGATATGCGTCGGCCATGACACACTGCTAGAGGAGCACACTGTATGATTGATATGCATCGGCCATGACACACTGCTAGAGGAGGACACTGTATGATTGATATGCATCGGCCATGACACACTCTGGAGGAGGACACTGTATGATTGATATGGGTCGGCCATGACACACTGCTGGAGGAGGACACTGTATGGTTGATATGCGTCGGCCATGACACACTGCTGGACGAGGACTGGAGGAAGGAGATTCCTGATGAAGACCAGAGCATCTAGTCGAAACATCGAGTGAATACAATTTGAAGTTGATTATTGAGAAGGTGATTTTAATGTTATTATGTCAACTGAGAGTTCATTGAGAGTACAAGTAATGTTGTTTTACTGCATCACAATTCTTGACAGGTGCTTACTCCAGTCTGATTCAGCCCTGTAGACGGAATCATTTTCGGTTTCAAAAATTCCATTTTTTTCATTTGAAGTTTACCTAATTTTAGTTTCAGTAAAGTTTTAGAAAGTTTTCATTACCTACATGAAAAGAAGTACAAAAATGAATGCAAATGGTACAGAACATGGTCTTCCTTGAACTGCTTGGCACATTTGTTCCTCTGCTCCTCTGACTATGTACAGCTAACAGGAGCACTTCTCTTGGTCTTCTTGGCTCTTGGAGGGGCTGAACCTGCCACCATTTACTTCCACATGCATACAGATGCTTTAACCCTCTGATTGCTGGAAGGCCCGTTTAATTTTATTGCAGGGAAGCTGATTTTATCAAGGCTTGTAAAATGCAATATCAAGCCTAAAGGCATTACATGACTCTACATTGATTCCCAATTAGCTATCCTCTAGATGTCAAGTCAGAGGCTACCCTCCAGTGCACTGGAAAAGATATAGCTACAAGCCACAGCTGTAGCTATGTCTGGCTGCCATGGGTCTAGGCTAGCAATCCTAGTAGTTAATGCAGCTGTAGCTATGTCTGGCTGCCATGGGTCTAGGCTAGCAATCCTAGTAGTTAATGCAGCTGTAGCTACATGTCTGGCTGCCATGGGTCTAGGCTTGCAATCCTAGTAGTTAATGCAGCTGTAGCTATGTCTGGCTGCCATGGGTCTAGGCTAGCAATCCTAGTAGTTAATGCAGCTGTAGCTATGTCTGGCTGCCATGGGTCTAGGCTTGCAATCCTAGTAGTTAATGCAGCTGTAGCTATGTCTGGCTGCCATGGGTCTAGGCTTGCAATCCTAGTAGTTAATGCAGCTGTAGCTATGTCTGGCTGCCATGGGTCTAGGCTTGCAATCCTAGTAGTTAATGCAGCTATAGCTATGTCTGGCTGCCATGGGTCTAGGCTTGCAATCCTAGTAGTTAATGCAGCTGTAGCTGCCATGGGTCTAGGCAAGCTAGAAGATTACATAGAGAGAAGCTAGAAGATTACATAGAGAGAAGCTAGAAGATTACATAGAGGGAAGCTAGAAGATTACATAGAGGGAAGCTAGAAGATTACATAGAGAGAAGCTAGAAGATTACATAGAGGGAAGCTAGAAGATTACATAGAGAGAAGCTAGAAGATTACATAGAGAGAAGCTAGAAGATTACATAGAGGAAAGCTAGAAGATTACATAGAGAGAAGCTAGAAGATTACATAGAGAGAAGCTAGAAGATTACATAGAGGGAAGCTAGAAGATTACATAGAGGAAGCTAGAAGATTACATAGAGAGAAGCTAGAAGATTACATAGAGAGAAGCTAGAAGATTACATAGAGAGAAGCTAGAAGATTACATAGAGAGAAGCTAGAAGATTACATAGAGAGAAGCTAGAAGATTACATAGAGAGAAGCTAGAGATTACATAGAGAGAAGCTAGAAGATTACATAGAGAGAAGCTAGAAGATTACATAGAGGGAAGCTAGAAGATTACATAGAGAGAAGCTAGAAGATTACATAGAGAGAAGCTAGAAGATTACATAGAGGGAAGCTAGAAGATTACATAGAGAGAAGCTAGAAGATTACATAGAGAGAAGCTAGAAGATTACATAGAGAGAAGCTAGAAGATTACATAGAGAGAAGCTAGAAGATTACATAGAGAGAAGCTAGAAGATTACATAGAGAGAAGCTAGAAGATTACATAGAGAGAAGCTAGAAGATTACATAGAGAGAAGCTAGAAGATTACATAGAGAGAAGCTAGAAGATTACATAGAGAGAAGCTAGAAGATTACATAGAGAGAAGCTAGAAGATTACATAGAGAGAAGCTAGAAGATTACATAGAGAGAAGCTAGAAGATTACATAGAGGGAAGCTAGAAGATTACATAGAGAGAAGCTAGAAGATTACATAGAGAGAAGCTAGAAGATTACATAGAGAGAAGCTAGAAGATTACATAGAGAGAAGCTAGAAGATTACATAGAGAGAAGCTAGAAGATTACATAGAGAGAAGCTAGAAGATTACATAGAGAGAAGCTAGAAGATTACATAGAGAGGAAGCTAGAAGATTACATAGAGAGAAGCTAGAAGATTACATAGAGAGAAGCTAGAAGATTACATAGAGAGAAGCTAGAAGATTACATAGAGAGAAGCTAGAAGATTACATAGAGAGAAGCTAGAAGATTACATAGAGAGAAGCTAGAAGATTACATAGAGAGAAGCTAGAAGATTACATAGAGAGAAGCTAGAAGATTACATAGAGAGAAGCTAGAAGATTACATAGAGAAGCTAGAGATTACATAGAGAGAAGCTAGAAGATTACATAGAGAGAAGCTAGAAGATTACATAGAGAGAAGCTAGAAGATTACATAGAGAGAAGCTAGAAGATTACATAGAGAGAAGCTAGAAGATTACATAGAGAGAAGCTAGAAGATTACATAGAGAGAAGCTAGAAGATTACATAGAGAGGAAGCTAGAAGATTACATAGAGAGAAGCTAGAAGATTACATAGAGAGAAGCTAGAAGATTACATAGAGAGAAGCTAGAAGATTACATAGAGAGAAGCTAGAAGATTACATAGAGGGAAGCTAGAAGATTACATAGAGAGAAGCTAGAAGATTACATAGAGAGAAGCTAGAAGATTACATAGAGAGAAGCTAGAAGATTACATAGAGAGAAGCTAGAAGATTACATAGAGAGAAGCTAGAAGATTACATAGAGAGAAGCTAGAAGATTACATAGAGAGAAGCTAGAAGATTACATAGAGAGAAGCTAGAAGATTACATAGAGGAAGCTAGAAGATTACATAGAGAGAAGCTAGAAGATTACATAGAGAGAAGCTAGAAGATTACATAGAGAGAAGCTAGAAGATTACATAGAGGGAAGCTAGAAGATTACATAGAGGGAAGCTAGAAGATTACATAGAGAGAAGCTAGAAGATTACATAGAGAGAAGCTAGAAGATTACATAGAGGGAAGCTAGAAGATTACATAGAGGGAAGCTAGAAGATTACATAGAGAGAAGCTAGAAGATTACATAGAGAGAAGCTAGAAGATTACATAGAGGAGAAGCTAGAAGATTACATAGAGGGAAGCTAGAAGATTACATAGAGAGAAGCTAGAAGATTACATAGAGAGAAGCTAGAAGATTACATAGAGAGAAGCTAGAAGATTACATAGAGAGAAGCTAGAAGATTACATAGAGAGAAGCTAGAAGATTACATAGAGAGAAGCTAGAAGATTACATAGAGAGAAGCTAGAAGATTACATAGAGAGAAGCTAGAAGATTACATAGAGAAGCTAGAAGATTACATAGAGAGAAGCTAGAAGATTACATAGAGAGAAGCTAGAAGATTACATAGAGGGAAGCTAGAAGATTACATAGAGAGAAGCTAGAAGATTACATAGAGGGAAGCTAGAAGATTACATAGAGAGAAGCTAGAAGATTACATAGAGAGAAGCTAGAAGATTACATAGAGGGAAGCTAGAAGATTACATAGAGAGAAGCTAGAAGATTACATAGAGAGAAGCTAGAAGATTACATAGAGAGAAGCTAGAAGATTACATAGAGAGAAGCTAGAAGATTACATAGAGAGAAGCTAGAAGATTACATAGAGAGAAGCTAGAAGATTACATAGAGAGAAGCTAGAAGATTACATAGAGAGAAGCTAGAAGATTACATAGAGAGAAGCTAGAAGATTACATAGAGGAAGCTAGAAGATTACATAGAGAGAAGCTAGAAGATTACATAGAGAGAAGCTAGAAGATTACATAGAGGGAAGCTAGAAGATTACATAGAGGGAAGCTAGAAGATTACATAGAGGGAAGCTAGAAGATTACATAGAGAGAAGCTAGAAGATTACATAGAGAGAAGCTAGAAGATACATAGAGAGAAGCTAGAAGATTACATAGAGAGAAGCTAGAAGATTACATAGAGAGAAGCTAGAAGATTACATAGAGAGAAGCTAGAAGATTAC